>PVLC010007477.1:0-63132 GCA_004027655.1 Graphiurus murinus | reverse complement strand
AAAAAAAAAAAAAAAAGCAAACAAACAACTCAATTAAAAAATAAGCGATGGACATAGAGACTTCCTAAAATAAAACATACTGGTGTCCAACAGGTATATGCAAAAATGCTCAACAACACTAATTATGAAGGAAATGTGAATTTAAAACCACAGTGATATTATCTAATCCCAGTAAGAATGGCCATTATCAAAAAGAGGAAAGATAAAAAGTGCTAGTGAAGATGTGAAGAAAAAAGAACCCATACACCCTGTTGGTGGGAATATAAATTAGAACAGCCATGAGAAAACAATATGAAGATTACTCCAAAAATTAAAATTATAATTACTGTATTATTCAGTGGAGGTAAGGACTTTTCTCCCTCAATTTCAAGTTCACATCAGATGTAGACATTTAATTATATACAGGTGCTTCTTGACATATGATGGAATTACTTCCTAATTTATTCTGTTTAAGATGAAAATATTGAAAGTAGAAAAATACATTTAGTACATCTAAACTGCAGAACAGCATAGCTTAGCCTGGCCTAACTTAAACATGCTCAGAGAGCTCACATTTAGCCTACTGTCTGGCAAAATCATCTACTTAAAAGTAAAATTTTTAATATTAGCTGGGATCAGTGGTATACAACTATAATTCCAGTACTTGAGAGGCTGAGACAGGAAGATCACAGGCTCAAGGCCAACCTCAGCAACTTAGTGAGACCCTGTTTCAAATAAAAAATAAAAGAGTACTCAGAGTATAGTTCAGAGGTAAGATGCCCCTGGGTTCAATCTCCAGTATCACGCCCCCCCCAAAAAAGAATTTCAGTATCTCAGGTAATTTATTGAATACTTGTAGCCAAAAAATGCTAGCAGTATAGAATATGGGTTGTAGGTTGTTTCCCCCTGATTACTGCCTGGCTGATACAGCTGCAGCTTGCTTCCCCTGTCCAGCATCACAAAACTATCATACTCTATGTTACGAGCACAGGGAAAGATCAAAATTCAGAGGCTTCTACTATATCCCCCCTTTGCTCCACCACAGTCCAAAAATCCTAAATAGAACCACTGTAAACTGGGGGCTATCTCTATACTCAACTATCTTATTTCCTTCCATAGGTCTTTGCAAGTTCAGCTTTATTGCCTCATTTTATGCATGAATAATATCAAGCTCAGACAAGTTGACTCATTTGCTTCAGATCACAAAACTGTTGGGTTGCAGCACTGGGATTTGACTTCAGATGTGTCTAATCCAAGGTGTAGACACTTACCAGCCTACAACTAAAATCAGTGTGAGCCTCGGAAGCAGCATTTCCCCATGCTGCTGCCAAGCTTCATTTGAAACTGCCTTCTAAGCCAGTTTATGAGCCCCTTCTTTTTAAAAAACATATTTTACCATCTTATAGTTACACTTTATTTTTCCACCCAAAATGACATTGTTCTATTTGAGGTCAAAGCTTATGTTGAAGAGCTGGTCTCAAATGACTTGATGGTTTACACAGTTGAGATGTCCCTGGGAAGGAGAAAGCCTTGCACCACAAAAGAATTTGGTGCAGACATTAAAAGCATTTATGGAAAAAGAGATTCGGATGTGCTTACGCAGCAGAGTTTTATAGTCATTCTTTGTTTATCCAATTGTCTAGTGGTTAAGACAACTCGGTTTTATCCCTGACTCACCCATTGGCACTTTGTCAGGTTAGGCAAGTATAATTTTGCTCTCTGTCTGGAAGAAGAAGATTGTATTCTGTCTTGGTCACAGTGGAATTGCAAGGTTAATGCCTTTTATCTTGAGTACAGCATTTAGCAGACTGTGGGTGTTTAATATATGTTAATAATAGTGATAATAATGAATGTTGATAATTAAAGGTCTTTTATAATTACTAAATTTCTAATGTGTGTTAAATATAATTAAAGGGAAATGACTTAAATTAATATGCATGCCTACAAAAAATTGAGCTAGCCACAGCTTTTATTTTTAGCTTCTTAAATAACATCATGGATGTGAATTGAGTATTAAGAGATCCAGTTACAACAGCAGTTCCACTAGGGTATGTGGAGAGAACTAGGGAATGGTTCTACTCCAGAAACTTGAAAGGCATCTGATTGAGTTGAAGCACCTGATTATGAATGGAAGTTCCATAGGGGACTTTTGTGATTGGAGATTGACCACGTGAAGTTGTGTATTGCACATGATTATTATGATTTATCTTCTTAATAGTCCCCATGCATTCTATTGGGAAGAAAGGTCCTTTGCTGGAAGCAGGGCATCATCCCAAAGAAACAGATAACAAACAAATCTTCCTGGAAGGCCTACAGGTGTAGTTGGAACAGAGGAAACAGTAATCATAAATAATGACCTTGGAGATTCATTCCTTGAATTAGATGTTCATAGTTACTTATGGTTATTGTTTCATAAGAATTATCACACCCTGCTGTGCCCTGACAGGCAGCAGGTGCTAAATGTGTTTTTATCTTTGTAGCCCAACACTTAATATGTGGCAGGTATTTATGACTGCTTGATTGACTGAACACATGAAGGAATGAAGGAATGAAACAATGGATAAGAAAATTAGAGGAAGAAAAAAAATGAACATTGTCCGATTTCTGACACATGGACTTGACTACCTGCTTCAAATCTGTTTCTACCACTGACTTGCTGGTTGATTTTTGTTAAGTATTTCTCTTCTTTTAGTCTCAGTTTTTCCTCATCTATAAAATGATAATGATAGTACTTCCTTCATAGGATTTTCTTGAAAAATAAATGGATGATTATTTGTAAAAATTTTTATAATACATAACAAGCACTATATATACATGTTAAATAAATACATATGTTGGATTTGTGCCACACATGAGGGGGGAGATGGGGTTAGGATAAAATAGCAAGAGAAGTCTCAGAGTAATCTTCCTTAAAACCTGCATTTTATCAGGTTTAGCTTTAATTTAAGGAAGGCACTTAGCACACAGCTAGAAAAAAATATATTGATCCCAAAGTCAAGCATTAAATGCATGTTGAGTGTCTTTTGCTTATAGAGACCTTTGCAAGTTCTATTCATTTCAAAAATAAAATACCCCTCTGAAGACTAGTTCTTAAGACAATATTGGAACTGCTTCTGTGAATACAACCCGGCATTCCTTACTTGATTTGAAATAGTTCCCTTCTGTGTAAACATTTGGCTTAAGTTGAAAACCTAGAAAGAAACAGAAAAGGAAGAATTATTAAGCAACAGGGCGATTTCACATGGTCCAGACCTGTTCTCCATCATCTCCTGGAGGTTTCTGGAAGACCATGCCCTCCTGCACTTCTCTGAGCATCCTGCTGACTCTGCCTGCAGTCACCTTTCTCCCTTGTCCACAAGGCAGAGACTTTCCCATTTATCAAGACAAAGCTAAGACATCACCTTTTCAGATAATCTTCTGAAAATCCTGTTCCCAGGAGGACATGTGACACCTTTTCAGTAACGTTTTGAAAGTAAAGTATGATATGATGAGAATATGCTGTTGGGGGAAGGAGTGCTTAATACGGGATCAAAATATCAGAGATCAGCCGTGATCCATAGAGAGCATGATATTGGTGCTCTGGCGTCACATGCTCCTTCCTGGTGCAGGCATGCTTGCTCTGCTCTGCTCACATGTAGAGCCAGCTGTCCCTTCATTGCTTCTTGCTGCCTCCCCTCCACCCCCCAGCCCCTGGGAGAGTGGGTCACACTTCTGTCATCAACTGCAGGAACACCTACCATCTTTATTCCTTTCTGAGTCTTCTTTCCTCCTCCAGAATAAGAGTGCTAAATGTGTTTTTATCTTTGTAGCCCAAGACTTAATATGTGGCAAGTATTTTTGACTGCTTGATTGACTGAACACATGAAGGAATGAAACAATGGATAAGAAAATGAGAGGAAGAAAAAAATGAACATTGTCAGATTTTTTGCAAAAAAAAGAATTTTTTTTTTTTTTTTTTTTGTGGCAGGGGGACTGAAGATCAAATGCAGGGGCATTCTACCTCTGAGTTATACCCCCAGCCCTATTTTTTATTCTTTAATTTGAAACAAGGACTCACTAAGTTGCTGAGAACCTCACTAAGTAGCTGAGGCTGGCCATGAAACTGCAATCCTCCTGTCTCAGCCTCCCAAGTACTGGGATTATAAGCACGCACCACCATGCCTGGTGTAGAAAAGTTTTTTTTTAAATATTCTTCACATTCAAATAAAACTAAAGTTTTTAAGATAATATAATGCATTTTAAAATATTAACAAATGAACTTCAAATTTATTTAGCATGAAGTTTATATTTTATATCTGGATATCACAAAGTAAAATAGAGCAGCATACACTGCTGAGAGCATTATACCATTTCTGCATGTTCAATATAGTTCAAACTCTGTCCTTCCAAGTCACTTTCTAGCCTCTTTCATTTTCAGCATGGTGGCAATGGTGTAGGGTTTGGGGTTTGTCTGGAAATTATTATCGTGTTTCAACTTTACTTCTGATCAGTGCTTTCTTAGTGACTTGTAAATATGTAATTTAATCTAATTATCTGTGTATACTTGGGGTAATAAGGATAGAGCCCACCATTTAAAATCAAAATCTGAGTTTTTCTGAATTTCTAAATCTCTTTTGACAAATAGATAAACTAAAATCAGAGTGTTTGTGCATGCATCCTCTACCCAACATATGAATATGAGGAAAAAGACTGACCTGGGACCAGAGCATTTACTGAATATCCATAAACTATTTCCATAAAATGACAAGTAGAATAAACATTTCTCCAGCATTCGTGCTTCCATTGTTTTCTCAGTTGCCTTTAATACTTCCACAGATTAATTGTGAAGCCATACTATATCCAATTTTTTTTTTGTATGACTAAACTTCCCTGTGCTAGAAATCCTATGGATAGATTTTTTTCCTACCAGCTATGCTTTAATTGATTTATTGCATTATATAACCTGAAAGAATTTACCTTAGTCGTTGCCAGACTGATTTTTGGTTTTAAATTTTATAATAATTTCCAAATTCATTGGCCAAGAATAACATGCAAAATTAAATATATTGAAGCCACAGATATAAGCATCAGTTCTAAGAAAAAATAAACAAACAAAACATATTCTGGCCTAATTTTGAGAAACATTTTGTATAGTTTTAGCTCATTGCATCATTCTCAACTGATATTAGACCTGAAAAGTCTTGTAGAAAATTAAAGCTTTGTCAAAACCTGTCATGTTTCTCCACCTTTGATGGTGCAAGTTTTCAGGATATTTTATCCTTAGATTTCCATTGACTTGCGACATGGCTTCTTGTGCCTTCCTTCATTTAACAAAGAACTATTGGATGTTCACTTTGTTCCAAGGACCACGGTTTCTGCAAGGGTTTAAAACAAGAAGAAGAGAAACATGGGTCTGCCCGCAGCGAGTTGTCATTTATGTGTTTCTCTCATCCTCTGAGCAGTGTAGACATATGTGAATTATGATGTAGTAGAGCAGATGCAGTGATTTTCCTCTACTAGAGAAAAAACCTATGGAAAACTAAAAGGGGAATTTTAAATAATTCTTGAGGAGTGTTAAGTTTTTTTTAGAAATGGGGATCCTTAAAGAATGAATAGCAAATGGAACAAATCATGTGGAAATTCCATGACTTTAGCCAGAAGATTACAAAAGCAAAGACAGAAGTGTGGAAAATAGTATAGTTATTCCAAGGAATTATAAGTACTTCAGTTTTGCTAGGGGAGCATTGGGCGATGAAGAGTCAAAGCATGGAGGAACATAGGTATCACATATGCAAACTTGAATTTTATATTGTGTGCAAGGCCATTAAAAAGTTCTAAAATTATTTTCTAAAGCTGTAGCTTTAACTTTACAAGAACCAAAAGATACAGGTAAGAAAAATACTTAGGATTGTGTTATGATTCAGGACAGAAATGACAAAAGACTTGAATTACAGCATGATTTCTTTATCCATGTAAATTTGGAGACTGGTTCAGAAAAGTTATAAAACACCCACAGCTGCACTTAGTGCCAGTCACTGTTCTAAGTGCTTTAAAGTATATTATTATATATAATCCTCAAAATAACCCTACGTGGGGGGTGCCAGTTATATTTCCATTTTATTGATAAGGAAATGAGGCACATAGAGAATAATATGAGACCAACTGTTCAATCATAAAGCTAATAAGTAGCAGAAATATTTAGGAATTAAATTTACACACCACGAGCTGTGTGCATGTATGTTTGCATCACTTTGAAACTCACTATGGTGTATAATTACAATGCACCAATAAAAGTATTTATTTTAAAAACTTACAGATCCCATATACATGAGTAGAACACATAAGGGATATGAAGAATAATTCCAATTTTTCCTGTTTGGGTGGTGAGGCTGCATGTTCTAACAATTGACATATGAATTTAGAATCAGGTTGTAGGTAGAGATACAAATGGAGATATTTAGAAATCAGAGAAATAGGTCTCCAAATCCTGAAGTCATTGGTGACCTTGCAAGAGCAATCACAGTGGAGGGAAGCAGAGTAAAAACTGTTTTGCTGTTGGTCGAGAAGGAACTTGGAGGCAAAGCCGTGAAAACAGCCCTTATGGAACTCATAATCACATTGAGGAGAACACACACAGAGTTGGCTAATAACAATTTAAGAGCTCTTTTAATTTCAAGTGGCAAAAGTACAATTTTAAATGATTCAAAAAATTGGTACTTTTAGGGGGAGCATAGTTCTTGTAATCTCATAGGAGAGTATCGAACATTCACATTTTGGGGAAAGAGAGACACAATACGGTTTCAGGAAAAACTGGAATGGGAGATGTAGATAATTGCCTTTACTTCATTCTTTCACAGATTTCATCATGTTTACCTGCAGGCCAGCTTCCTCCACACAGGGCAAGAAGCAGAGCTGCTAACAACTTTGGTTTTCCCGTCCCTAGAGAGGAACTAATTATTTCCCTAGACTCCAAGAAAGAAGTCTGGCTGGGCCAGCTTGGCCATGTTACCCACACCATAGCACTTGAGATCAGCCATGGCGGTAGGGGGCGAAGACATGTGATAGATGATTTCAGTAGGGAAAGACCAGTTTTCAGCATGGAGAAGACTTCAAGGAAACCCTTAGATGTGGACTCAGAGCCAATCCTAGACATGAATAATGGCAGGGAGTGCTTTAAATTCAGAGAAGTGCTCAGTGCTGGGATGGTCAAAGGAGCGTTCAGGAGAACACTAGCCTGATGTAAGCCTCCAGGGAAGGGTAGGCATTTGATAAGCATGGAGAATTCAGTGGGCACATTCATAGCAACAAGGACACCTAAGAAGTGTTGGCCAGTAGGAGATTTCTGGGCAAAGTAAGAGATTTATGAATGCACTACTTCTCAAAGAGTCATTGAAAGACTGCTTCCTCAGAAACATCTAACGAGTTTGTAAAAATGCCCATTACTAGCCAGGTGTGATAGCACATGCCTGTAATCCTAGTACTTGGGAGACTCAGACAGAAGGAATGCAGGCTCAAGACCAGCCTCAGCAACTTAGGGAGACTTTCAGTGACCTAGTAAGACCCTATTTCAAAAGAAACAACTAAAAAAAGACTAAGGGTATATTACTCAGGGGTAGAATTCCTCTGAGTTCAATGCCAAGTTAAAAAAAAAATTCTATCTATCTATCTATCTATCTATCTATCTATCTATCTATCTATCTATCTTACTACTGAGCCAAAACCAGTTTACTACTGAGCCAAAACCAGGCTTTTTTTAGAGTAGAATCTAGAGAATCTCACCTGGCTGGTAGATTTTGATTTTGTACCCAAGCTGCTTGGATACAAAAGATAGGGCCAGCTATTTCAACATTGGTGCAGAGATGGAAGAAACACTTAGAAACATCATGTTCATGAATTTATTCAAAGATGCTGCAGAGAGAGTGAAAAGATCACAATATATCTGACAAACTTAATAAACACTCTGGAGTTGTGAAAAATAAATCAACTGTAGCATTTTTGCTTTGGATTGTGAACTTGTAAAAACCCTAAGCAAAAACAACCAACTTAAATGGGACATTCTGTTGAAGAGGAGTGATAAAACACAAAGGACTTTTTCATTTCAGCAGAATAATTTTACATGACGATAAAGATACCCTGACATACATAATTTAGAACTTGCACACATATTTTTATTTATTCCCCATTTAATAAACCACATTTAACATTATTATCAACCATATCAAACAAGTGAACAAACTAGGAACAAGAAAAAGAAAACTAAGTATCTTGCTTGAAACAGGAATTATGTCTTAGAGGCCAGAGGAACAATAATTTAGGACACAGGCTCCCTTAAGTCTGGAAAAGTTAATGTATTTCAAGTAACTAACTGACATTGAAAAAATGTATGAACTGATAAGGTCCCCCTTCCCACCCCAGCCCTAGTTCTGTGCACATTAGAATTCCCTCAATTTGGACAAAGTACTAATCTTAATCTGATTGTGTTGAACAGAACAACCTGCCCTTTTAGCATTTCTTTGTCTGTCAGGAGTCCTGAAAATTGGCTGCATGGCTAACATCAAGCATGAAGAGAAATTGTTTCTGGTAAAGCAGTTGAAATAGGTCCTTTTTTTCCCCTGAAAGTTAGCAATAGTCTAACTCTTATGGAAGGCTTTACTAATTCAGGGATTAGTGAAGCAGAAAACTAAACTGCAGATAATTCTGGCTATTTCTCCCTGAGACAAGAATATAAGCCGGATGTGGTGGATGTGGTGGCACACACCTGTAATCTCAGTACTTGGGGGGCTGAGACTGGAGGATCGCAGGTTTATGGCCAGCCTCAGCAACTGGCCAGACTCTGGGCAACCTAGGGAGATACTATTTCAAAACAAAAATATAAAAAAAGTCTGGGGTCATAGCTTGAAGGTAGACTGCCCCTGGGTTCAATTTCCATTAAAACACACACACACACACACACATTCAATGTGTTCAATAGCAGCAAATACATACTTGTAAACTCCTGCCTGGAGACCTGCCTTCTGATCTAAGCTGAGAGACTGAGTCATGTGACTTTGGAGAGGACAGTTTCTTCATATGTAAAATAAGAAAGATGATATAATTAAAACTAGCGTGGTGGTGCACACTTGTAATCCCAGCATTTGGGAGGCTGAGACCGGAGGATCCGGGTCTGTGGCCAGCCTCAGCTACTGAGTGAGGCCCTCTGCAACTTAGTGAGACCCTGTTTCAAAATAAAGAATAAAAAAATAGGGCTGGGGGTATAGCTTGGAGGTAGAATTCCCCTGAGTTCAATCCCCAGTTCTGGGGAAAAAAAAAACAAAACAAAAAACAAAAACACTAGAGCTCTCATATACTAACTGGCAGGAATGTAGTTGGTGTAACACATTGAGAAATCAATGATTTTAATTATCAATCTACAAATTTGTAATGAAACCTATTTCTACTTTTTTTTTTGCTGGTTTCTTTAGGAGTTTTGTTCTCATTCCAAATCATCTGATTTAAGTAACTTTTATTTCTATGATTTCTTTCAAGTGGCAAAAGAAAATACACTGAAAGAGCTGAAACTTTCTTGGAGCTGGCTTCCCCTGAATCACCTGCAATGGACAGGGGGTTCTAACAGGAAGGGAAAAAAGACAAAAGAGTCTCAATAGAAAACCAACACTCTTCTCTGTGGTCACCAAATTTTTTTTTATGTCCCTTATTTTTCTATTGTGTTTTCTTATTCTCAATACTAGGCTTTTGTTATTGTTATTGTTACGGACATTAGAAATATCTAAATCAAAGATTGTCTTTTTAACTTTATTTTTAAATTACAGATAGGTTTTTAAATTGTATGTGTGTGTGTCAGATTTTTATTATTGTGTGTTTAATTAAACAATTTCTGCCTTGAGTCATAATGATGTTTTCCAATATATTTTTCTATTTTTAGGTTTTATTTTCATATTTAAGCCTTTATTTCACTTCTAATTTTTTTAAACAAGTGCAAGAAGACCTTTTATATTCCATTTTTCATAATAATAATCAATTATTGTACTATCATTTAAATAACAAATTTTTCTTATCAAATATTATTTCTGTGTTTATTTAGATGATTTTTTTTTTCTCCTTTTGTCACTGAAAGCAATGTACTACATCAATACATCTTCTGATATCCAACCTTTCTTGGATTTCTGTGATAAACCACCCTTGGTCATGTTGCATTCTATTTTACATATTGCTTGAATTTGTTTTGCTAATATTTTATTGAGGACATTACTATTATATAATTGAGGTTTTTTTTTTTTTTTAATTTAGTTCTTGAACTGTCCTTGCTTGGTTTTAGGGTTTAGGCTCGTACTTGACATGCCCTATCTTAGCTTCACAAAATGAGAAGGGACAAGTTTGGAATTGTCTTTTTCATGAACTAACTTTTTCCCTGGGGGGGGAGGGCAGTGTGTGTGTGTGTGTGTGTGTGTGTGTGTGTGTGTGTGTGTGTTATTTGAAGGTGGTATGAGATACAAAGAAATAGATTATTCAGATTTTCCATATTTTCAAGAAAATTTTTATGTTGCCAATTTGTAAAATGTCCAGTGTATATCTATAACGATTTTAAGTTTTCAAATTTATTGGGATAGTCTTAAGATTTTTAAATAATCCCTACTTTATGTATGATTCTGTTACCCAATATTGTTAAGTGGTACATTATCTGTTTTATTTTTCTCTGTGATCATTGTAATGGATATTTGTCTATATTATTACTTTTTAAAAAATGTTCTCAAAGAAATAGTTTTATTATATTTTCTATCCTCTATTTTTCTTTCTTTTCTACTTTATTGATTTCCTTTATTCTAATTTTAGTAGAGAATGAACGAGTTTAGGTTTTTTGCTCTTTTTCTAGCATCTTAAATGTTTATTCATTATCAATTTCTTTGTGTGTGTGTGTGTGTGTGTGTGTGTGTGTGTGTGTATGTGTGCATGTGTGTGTGCTCATGCGAGCGTGCGCATGTGAGATACTGGGGACTGAAAAGAGGAGAATTCTACTGCTGAGCTATACCCCCAATCCTATTTTTTTTAAAAATTTTGAAACAGGGTCTCACTAAGTTGTGAAGGGCATCACAAAGTTGCTGAGGCCATCTTCCAACCTGCCATACTCCTGTCTCAGACTCCCAAGTACTGAGATCACAGGCCTATGCCACCATGCCTGGCTAGTGTTTTGTTTTTGTCTGTTTTGTGGTGCTGAGGATTAAGCCCAAGGCCTTGTGCATGTTAGGCAACCACTCTACCACTGGCTTTCATCTCCAGACTCAATTTTTTATTTTAAATAAATGCACTTAAAATACAAGTACATTTTGATACACAGTATGTTCATTTCTAAATCCTTTGATTTCTATTATTTCTTCTTTACCCTATGAAATATATATAGGAAGATATTTTAAAGTTTCTGAACACATGACTCTGCACCCATTGTTAATTTAATTACATTGCTTACCAATAAAGAGATATATCATACTGATTTCCTGGCATTTGTGGTGGTATATTTTTATCTAGAATGGATTATTTTTATAAATATTTATAATTATAAATGTATAATTAAAATGAATGAATGTACATCTCTAACTTGTTCTTTTATCTCAAGCTTGTATATTCTTTTCAAATATTCTATATACCTATGATTTTTTAAAAATTTGGTTCCCCCTATTTGTCAGTTTCTGATTGAAACTTTCCAGAATAGCTATAGATTTCCAAATTATATTTCTAATTTTGCAAGGTTTGGTCTTATGTTTTCTGAGGCCATCTTTAGTTGTCTGCAATTTGTGATTTTTATATATTTTTAATAAATTCTTCATATTGTTTGAAATGTCTTTATCCATCTTAGTAATATAGTATTAAGTTCTATTTTGTCTGATAAATTTGTAACCACCAGTTTGCTTGGGTTAGAATTTTTCTAGTATACTTTCTATCCCTTTGTTGTGAATCTATCTCTCGGTGGGGTTTAACTGTAGACATATCTCTTATAAGAGGGATATAGATAGGATGTATTTAAAAGACTTATCTGATAGTCTGTAATATGCTTTAATAAATTAGTCTTATCTGTTTAAAATTATCATGATTACTGATCTGTTCGGTTTTATTTCTGACTACCATTGGACTGATAGGGTCCTTTGTTTGTTTGTTACTAGGGATTGAACCTAGGGGTGTTCTACCTCTGAGTTATATCTCCTGCCCTTTTATTTTTGTTGTTGTTGTTGTTTCTAAATAAGGTCTTGCTAGGTTGCTGAGAGTCTTGCTACATTGCTGAGGTTAGATTCAAACCTGTGATTCTCCGGTCTCAACCTCCCAAGTACTGAGATTGCAGACATGTACCACGATGCCTAGCTCCCCTTTGCTTTAAACCTATACATTTTATTCATACTCTTTGACCATTATGTATAAACTTTAACATGGGTACATTTTACTTTTCATACTAAAAATTTTGAAGTAGATTATCAATACTGTGATACAACAGGCAGAACTGACTAAAATTACTCTCAGAATTACCCTGAATTGCCAGAAAAACAAACTGGCTCCACCCAGAGCCCTCACCATTATCCTTAGAGGGGGGGCTGCACCTGACCCAGCTTCAAAGGACTACTGGCACCAGGAGCAGGCATAGTACATCCCCCCCCGACCATCTCTAGTATGAGGCAGGTGGCTTTTGCAGAGCACCTCAGTAAACAGTTCGTATCTATGCTCTGCCTGGTGCCAAGCCTCTTGTTTACTCTCTCATCAATAAGGCTATAATATTCCTCACATAAAAAGAGTCATTATTGACAAGGGCCAAGCCCTGTGATGCCACCCATGGCATGTTCAGCAGAATACCCCAGACTCAGCTCAGCGTTCCCTGGGCTGGGGTCACTAGATGATCAAGGAACCTGGAATTTCTCTCTCCCCCTGCTCCATGGCTTTAATTTCCTCACTCCTATTCCTAACACATTCCCTCTCAGGTTGTGAAATCATCCTCAGCCTGATGCTAGCAAATGGAGTCCACAAAAGGACCTGAGGTACAAGACACAAGCTATGACATGTACAACCCCTACAAACTTAAATCTGTGTCTCAAACAAAAAGGATTTTCCTATATTATGAATATAACATCTTCATGCCTCTTGAAATTAATAATAATTTTAATAATCATTTAATACCTAATTCATATTAGAACTTCCCCAATTGTCCTCCAACTATTTTAAATCAGGATGTAATCCAAGACCACACGCTGTATCCAGTTGCTTTTTGTTTTGTATCTCTATAATCTTTGTTCATGATATCAAGTCACAGAAAACCAACCAGTTGTCCTCAGGTCATTTTTTATGGATTTGATTGATTTCCTATAAAGTCATTTGGATTATTCCTCCAGTTCTGTAGGTTTAGTTAACTGAAAGGTATATCTAAAGGCTTGATAAAAGCTAAGCATTTTTTTAGCAAGATTACAAGATTACATCATAGGTGATGTGTACTTCTTACGTATCAGTTCAAAAGACACATTTTGTTGTTGTTTATTTTTCACCATTAGTGACCTAAATTTGATTATTGGATTGGGGTGGGAGCAGCCTCATTGCTCCATCACAAAAATGAATTTGTTATTTAAAACTAGACATAATAACTTATGGCCTAACTTTGATACTGTGTCTAGTTACGATAGTTTTAAAAACTGATAATTTTATAGTGAGATAAATTCATTAAACATTGCAACATGATTATTATAAATCTTTAATTTCTTTTACATTTGCTCACATGCTTTTATAATCTAGTGCTTTTCCTGCCTGTCAATAACTGGGACTATATAATTACCCAGAAATATAGTAAGGACTAGTTATATAGGAAGAATGCTTAATTTTTTTGCATTAAGTGGTTAATTTTCAAAGTAGATAATTCATAGAAATGTCAAATGGCAACAAGTTTTCTCTAGCTTCCTTCTTGAGCATCATTATGAATGCAGACTTTCATAGATAAAGCGTGTTTCAGTCACCTGTGATCATTCTTACACCTCAACTTTACTGAGTGGGAGCCCCTTCAGATGAGCTTCTGATGTCTTGATTATGACTATTCATTCTGTTCATTTTTACAAGCTTCCCTGTTTCTACAATAGCAGGAATTCTCTAGACCACTTTATAACTTTCTTGCCCCAGACTTGATAGTAGGCTTCTCTCTAAATCTCTATGGAAAAATGTTACTAGAGACAATATTCTAGCCCTGGGTGTTCACTGTGTTTCTGAGAATATATCATTTCTACATTATTTTCTGGCAAGATTTAGAAAAAAGAATATATATATATATATATATATATATATATATATATATATATATATATATAAAATCTTGAGTTCAAATCAATATCTATAATTCAGTTTTAGCATTCAGAGTTTAATTTCTTTGATTTTATAATTACTTCTCTTCAGCCCTGAAAGTCTTGATTGCTATTAACTTTAACATGATTACTCATTTGATTTATACTGCAATTTTAAAAGTTTCAAAATAACAGTATCACTATTACCACAAGCAACAAAAGATGCACCATCAAAGTGCTATAATCTATAGTTATTTGAAACAAATCTTTTAACTTTGTGGCTTGTCATGTATGTGTGTATATTTGTATATACAGAGATACACACACATACATATAGTAATTTTTTAAATAAAATTTTGTTATCCAGAACTTCTGTCTTCTTAAACGACTATCACCTTTATACTCTCTTACTTACTTGTTAATGTCTCATATTTATTGTTATTGTTATCTATGGATCCAAATTTATCTTTTTTTAAAACTCAAAACACTGCTCATTAAGATTTTAAAGTCATTGGTTAATTATACTCAACAAACTATTTGATTAGTTTTTGAGTTTGTATCACTTATTCCTTCCCACAAACTGACATTTTAAAATGCCAAAGTACTTCTTTGACTATTTCTATGAGACAGAAGAATACATGAAAAATAATGTTTGAGTTTTTGAAAATGCCTTTAATCCCAGATTCTTGGATGATAGCCTAATTGGGTATAAAATTCTAGGTTTCCAGCCATTTTTCTACAATACTTTGAAGGTATTATTTAATTATCTGCAACATCTATTGCTGATCAAAGCATTGTTGTCATTTTTTAGTGGGTGACATGTGGTTTCTCCTTATGATTGATGATTGTTTCTTTCCAATATGCTTTCTTTGCTACTTGAGATACAATTTCAACCTGAGGACTCATGTTATCTGCTAATATTTCCAAGTACAGTGACTCTTCACCATTTCCTTCATTTTTTTCCTTCTGCAGTCTTTCTAGACATTCACTGAGACTTCTCAACCTATTGTTTGAGTCTTCAGCAAGTCTATGACTTGAGTCCCACTTACAAGTTTTTATGTATATGATGTTTATTTTGTTGTTGAACCATTTGACTTAGAGGATTTATTTTTTTACGTAGTTCATTTTTTTTCTGTATGTTTTAAGTAGAGGTTCTGTTGCCACATTGCTGGAGATCACTAATGGTATTTTTTAAATGAAGAAGTGAATGTTCAATTCCTTCCTTATTACAGAATGAATGATGCATGTTATTAATGGAATGCTGTACTATAAATCAAAGCCTTTTAAATTGTATTTAGCATCAATATTTTTGACTTTTATTAATTTTAAATATAAATTATGACTAAATACTTGTTTATCTTTTTTCTTATGAACATATGTCATGTTAGATAATAATAAACATTGTACTCTTAACTCATTCATCTTGCTATAAAGATATTAGGTATATCTTGGAGTCATTTCTGACATTAATAAATCATAATTATTAAATGTTTAAGAATTCTAATTAAAAGAATGTCTGCATTTTAATAAACTTGTACTTTTGTTTAATAATTAAAATAATTTAGACTACTTATTGAAAGAAAAAATAATCAAACTTAATGTCATTATTATTGGTTCACAACTCTGATACAATCCATTCTAGATATTTTAAGGTTTGATAATACTTTCTTATTTTTGAAAAAATTATTTTAAATAGGAAAATTGATCATAATGAGGAAAAAATAGTATAGCAGTTGAACACTAAGAAAAAAATAGCATCTTTCTCTACAAATGTACTCATTTATATTCAAAAGCTCATTCATGCTACTTGTTTTGGCTATATTTTTTAGTTTAGTTATGCTAATTATATTGATAATACTGTTGAAACAAAGCTTTTGAAAAATATCAAGCCAGGTAGATTAAAATTAAAATTTAGTTCATTAAAGATAGAAATGTCTTATTTTCCTTTGAGTTACTTGATATGTTGTAATTGCGCAAACTAAATATCAAATGGATCAAGTAATTTTCCTAAGTTCTGACTACTTTTTAAAATTTTTAAATATATCTTTTAAACATTTAAAACTGTCGATGAAATTGAACAAAAATGTTTTTAGCAAAAAGAAAGCTAGTGTAAACTAAAGAACTAAGATTTGATTGTCTTGGTTACTATTCTAGTTACCTTTCCATTGCTCCCAGAGTTTCATTTTTATAAATGAAAATTGTCTGCTTTAAACTTTAAGTTTAAAATAAAGCTACAATTTCATTCTCCTCCTGTGTAAACAGCAGTTTTCCAGTAAATCTGGATGTGTTCTCTTAAAATATCACCATCCTTTTACTTAAAGTTGTGTTATTCTATATAAAGAAGATTGGTTTTGGTGGTGTCCTGCTGTGGTAAATTTTGAAAAGATGTCAAAAAACTTGTCTTATTTGCTTTGAAGTAAGAAATCAAGATAAGACTAAAATAAAATTAAAAGGAGCTTAGACAACATTTCATCTCATGCTATTATGGGAGAAAAAAGTCCAAATGTATATAGTAACCTTGTGTCTTGGTAGTAAGTCTGTAGACATTATCAAATCAATCTAAATTGAGTTAGTGTATATGTGGTAGGCAGAACCTGGTGGAAATTAGTTTATCTTACCCAGACTTTCTGTTTTCTTTGTACAAAGTAGGATAAACTCATTTTAAGACCTGATTAGGTTTCTTTGTTACTCCCCCCCCCCTTTCTCTAAAAGGGCAAAGATTGTCCACATTTTATTCAATTCACACCAAGTATTAGAACAGGAAACCATTGAAACTCTTTAGACACATGTATGACATCTGCAACTATTATTAGGGAGGTATGTTGAATAAAAAATTGCAACATTTCTGAATAAAGAATATGAATAATCATCCCTAATGTTTTTTAGCTTCATTGATTATAAATAATTAAGTCAAAGCTAAAGAATGATTCTCATGTGTGAGCCACCTGTCCTACAGACATTCCTCTATTTTAGCAGGGTCTGTAGAAAATTCATTTCAGTCCCATTAGACCAACTAATGAGGTTGTGTCATGGTTAACTTCTGTGGACACTTTAGGAGCTGGCTTGTTTTGAATACCCATTGTTTCTTTTACTTAAATGCAGATTTTTTTTTTTTTCTTGAGGTGGATACATGATTCATGGGGCTGCTTGTTTATACACTAGGATTGTGTTCAGAATATCTGTATCATAAATGCTTGACTTGGCACTTTCTAAAGTAATTTTACTAATCTGCAAATTGCCTATTTGAATTTAAACAGGCAATTTGAAAAGAAATTTTTGAAAGGACTTTTATTTCATTGATTTTTATGCTAAGAATTATGTATATAATGTAACATATCTGCATATTACAAGGTTTTCCATTCATATGAACTCTTGAAACTGACTAATTCTCTCTGCCTTTGTGTTTTGTTGTCTGCTGTGTTTTGTTTTGTTTCAGTGCAGGGAATCAAACCCTTTAACTCTATCTTGAGAAATTTGAAAGCACAACTTAATAATGGTTTAAGTAAATATATAAGAACAGTATCCTATGCCATCCATTGCCTATTCCATTCAGTACAAATGTCTACTTATCCTCACAGAACATTGTGCTGATTTAGTTGTTCTGCCCTCTGTATCATTCCTGCTGATAGTATACTCAGGTGAGCTTTTAGTAATCATGGCTGGCTGATGCATCAAAGAGGTTTCTTAAAACTTAGCAGCAGCTGTTACCTAGCAGAGTCCTTTCTTTCATTGTCTATCACAAAATCTACAAATGCACAGAGCATGGCTTTGCTTTCAGCTGTAAGCAGCAGCACCCAAGGACCCACGCTGCCCTTTGGTTTCAAACACATGCTCACAGGCTGGCACACACACACAAAGCCCACTTCCCAATTTAATCCTTAATAATAACAATCTTTCAAGACTCCATATTTTTCTAGGTCATTTAGACAAATGTTACTCTACATCAAAATATAATTAAATGATACATTATCAGTTTAAATTGCATTTTTGGTGTATTGTTTCAGAATAATTGTGATTTATGGCACTGCTAACTCCTTTCATAATTGTTAAGTGCTGTGGAGCTCACTGAATGCTTTTAA
Organism: Graphiurus murinus; assembly: GCA_004027655.1. Taxonomy (NCBI): domain Eukaryota; kingdom Metazoa; phylum Chordata; class Mammalia; order Rodentia; family Gliridae; genus Graphiurus; species Graphiurus murinus. Next base: position 44,801 of record PVLC010007477.1, on the reverse strand, counting down.
ATTTATTCTAGCACCCAAAGGCAAGAATTGCAATGGTCACAATCTTGTAAGTCAGACTCATTAATAAGTAATTTTTTCATTATGATCCTGGAATAAAGAGCCCCATAGTATGGCCTCTTAAAAACATTGCTACTTATATCTTGACATGGCTTAGTTGGGGCATTTTCCATATTATGATACAATCGGACCACTCTTCTCACAAGTCAAGCTTTCAAGAGCTTCTAGAAAGTCAATAAATTTTATCTTACACTATTTTTTCTAAACTTACAAGTTCTATACTCATATAACTTCGGCTATGTCTTTTTTACATATTTCTTCCCATTGTTCCTGGTAGAGATGAGTTTTGGAATACAATGAATGAATGTTTCTGGATTTCTGGATGGAAAAAAAGTATTTAAAGTATAGAGAGTTCAGGTAGTTCAATAACATTTTAATTCAGGCAAAAAAAAAAAAGGAAAGGAAAGGAAAATCCTACATCATATGTGAAGAAACATTCCTATGCATATGGGAGTTTAAAGTTCAACCTGTCTTCAAGAAAATGAGAAACTACCTCTTTTTTAGGTTGCAAAATTATTTCTATATTTACCATTTCTTTATAAGAATTAAAAGATGTTGACCTTAGCTACCTTACCTATATGAGAATTCTTGACAAATTTTCTAATATAATAGTGAAAATACCCAAGATACTAGAAAAGTAACATTTTCCTTGACCTCTAAGTTTAAACTTTTTTCATAAACATTCATTTTTGCTTTTCATTGTGCCATTCAATCTATGGATCAAATTTTAACCATGTCTATAGTTCTTATACTTAAAAAACAGTAACTAATACTTACCTAAAGTACATACCTATAAAATACTCCATGACAACAATGAGCAGATGATTCTAATTTTTAAAGCTATGAAGTTATATAATAGCATTTTATTATAGGAAATTTTTGATTATTATATAATTAATAGTAAACATTATAGTAATTAAACTCATAAAGTGACTTATGTCTTATGAGAGAATTTTCTTTCTTTAAACCTTTAATTTTCTTGACTTCATGACAGTGAATAATTCTGTTTATAAATTGCCTTGCAAAGTTCTGAAAAGGGGAATGAGAAAATTTAAAATATTACTATCAAATTATATAAATAGCTTGTTACTTGAGATTTTGAATATTCTGCAGATTAGTTTATCTCAGTCGGCTAATTATTTTAGTGTATAATTAGATTTGTGCAGCTAACAAAATAACTGAAGATAATCCAAAGTATTGGTCACCAATGTATGAAACAATCCCATTAATGGACTGTTGACTTCAAGAATGCCTAGAACTTCTGACTAATAAATTATGTCTTGTTATATTAATTACCTTTTCCATATTTAAGATCATATATTAGGAGACAACAGATTGAACTGCATATCATTTTCAGTCCAATTATTGTTATTATAAAAGTTGGTATAGTTCAGATTTACTTTGTGTAGTTTAGGGTTTCACAATATAGCAAGTTAAAAATTCTGAGAAGTATTACATTAAAATTTTTGTTTAGTATTAACTCCTGTTTTCTAAATTTGGCCACAAGACCTTTATTACAAGCCACATGTAGTAATATCCCACAAAGGCATTACGAGCAGTGTTCACTGTGTCATGTCTCATAACGGCAACTAAAGTCAACGCTCAGTCTATTCTACCAATCACACATGGTTTGACTAATGATTTTTTTCTTAAAAAAAAAATAGATTTAGATTGGCAGGTGCATAGGAAGGAAGGGTAGAAGGAATATTGTTTCTGAGAAAGTCTAAAGTCAGCGTGCTTGAAAAGGCCTAAAAGCCTGGGGGCTTGGCTTCCTTTGGAGTCCTGAGCAAATTATAGAACTTTGCTTGGCCTTATTTTAATTCCTTATCAGCTGAGGGTGTCAGACAGTCTCCCTTTCAGCTCTAAACTCCTGTGTTTCAAGGCTGAGTTTTTTTTCTAAGAAACCAGGGTCTAGATAGAAGATAAATAATACCAGTTGATATGTTCTTATGTGATATTCTTAATTTCTTGCTGGCTGTTTGGTTTGATGCTCACATGCCTCCAGAGGCCACGGATGACATTTATTTATTCACTATTTTCTCCTTCTGGAACTTTTTTTTCTTCCTTGAAAAAGCCAAAAAGCAGAAGCCACTTTCTTCACCCCTTTAGTCTTGCTTTTAATGAAATGTTATATAATTTCTAATTTACTTGCAAACAGCTCTTACAGAATGGGTGGAGGAGACGAATGAGAGATTATAACGATAGAGAAGTTTGGGGTGAACATCCCTTTGGGGATTCTTTGATTATAGAAAACAGAAACATTAAGGAGTAACTCTTATTTTAAAAATATTGCTCAGTTAAGCACCCACATCATTACTACAGGTTGAGTACTCCTAATTTGAAAATCCAAAATCTAAAAGGTTCCAAAGCCTGAAACATTTTGAGCACCAACGTGATGATGTAAGTGGAAAGTTCTCCACTATGAATGTTTGTTTCATGTACAAAATTATTGAAAATACTCTATATAGTTATCTTCGTGCTACATGTATAAGGTATATAAGAAACATAAGTGAATTTAGACTTGTATCCTATCTCCAAGATATACTATTACATATATACGTATGCCCAAATCTGGAAAAATCCAAAATCAGAGACACTTCTGGTTCCAAGCATTTTTCATAAGGGTCCTCAATCTGTAATTATCTTCCTAGCTCCTTATTTTCCTATTTAAACAATAAAAGACAGTTAGTCATAGGGATTTTAGTGTTGGGGGTAGGAAAGTACATATAGGAATAAGACACATATCTTACTTTACCGTGTCTTTTAATAGAAAGTGGTTGTTTGCATTTGTCATACATTAAGCTCACCTAGTCATTAATATTCTAACCACTGACCCTTAATAATTAAGAATGACTTCATTGTGACTTTAATACCAGGAAGTCAGTTTATGTATGTATCACATACATAGGTTTTCCAAAAAGGCAATTTATGTAATTAAGATTGAAATGTAGATTATTTATGAAAAGTGCTTTTTTATGGTTAAGCGTTTAACCTGAACTAATTAGGAGCCAAGTGAATTTTAGTTAACAAGTTATGGCTTTGAAAACTCCAAACGGGTGTTCATAATTTTGTTTTGCTCTTTTTATTAGATGTGACAGAGCAATTTGATATTTTAGTTTCACTCAGTGGCTATTACTATACCATTCTTCATAATTTTTTTTATTAATAGTATAGTTTTCAAGTGAAAATATTGATTTTCTAAAGAAGGATTAGCCATTCTTCCCCCGCTCCCTTAGAAATTCCTTGTTCTTACCACCCAAATGAACAATACTCTCTTATGATTTATATAGGTATTCTATCAAGATAGAAATTCAAAGTAAATGCAGCTTCATTAATTTACAAGTGAAGTGTAGTATTTTGCTTAAATTTATATCTTTTTTTCTTTTAATCCATTGTTTAAGTGTGGTGATTGTAAAACTTATCTATAAAGTCTTTGACACCATTTCCCTTAAGAACTGGGGTCCATGTCTTCACCCTTACATGTAGACTGGCATTAGTGACTTGTAGCTGGTAGCATGCAGCAGACCTCGTACGACTTCTGAGAAAACATCACACAGGTAGCTTCCCTCTGATTCCCCAGGGCACTCAATTTGGGGGAAGCAAGTTGCCATGTAAGAAGTTCCATCGTTCTAAGTTCATTTACCCAAAAAGGCCATGAGTAGAGAGTGTGGTCAATGGGTTTAGCAGAGCTCCCAGCTCCCAGCTGGTACCAACAGCTACTCAGATGAGCCAGCCATCCTGGATTCCTGGCCTTGGGAGCCTTGATGGAGCCTGAGCCTGCATCTGACTGAGCCTGGTGAGATGCCCCAAGTGGAAGCCACCCAGCTTAGCCCTTCCAGAATCACTCACTCACAAATATCTGTGAGTTGTAAGCATTAAACAAGTATATGTATTGGTCTGTATCACTCAGTCTGGGGATAATTTACTGTGTAATAATAATAAGCAGAACAACCCTATTCAATAAATCACATAGATCTTATATGATATATTCCAAAAGATAACCATTTTAATAATTATTTTATCTCAAAGAGCTAAACCAATTGTATGTGTGTATATATGTATATTAGGTAAATCATTACCTTATGTCTTAGTTTCTTTATGTCGGTATAACAAAATACAGGAGATAGAAATGTTATTTCTTACAGAGCTAGAAGATGGACGGTTCTAGATCGGGGCCTGCATATTTGTTGTCTGTCAAGGGCTGCTCTTTTCTCTTTTCTTCTGAGATGGTGGCCTGTTGCTGTTGCTTGCTCTGTCTTCACATGGCAGAAGGCTGAAGGACAAAACAGGAAAGAAACAAAACAAAACAAAACCAACCCTGCTAGTTCCCTCCAGCCCTTTGATGTGTGTGTATTTATTTATTTATTTATTTATTTATTTATTTATTTATTTATTTATTTATTTATTTATTTGTATTAGGGATTGAACCCAGGGATATTTCGATCTCTGAGCTAAACTGCCAATCCTATTTTATTTTGAAGTAGGGTCTCCCTAAGTTGCTGAGGGCCTTGCTGAGTTGATAAGGCTTGACTTAAACTTGTGATTCTCCTGTCTCAGCCTCCCAAGTACTGGGATTGCAGGCATTTTTCCCCCATGCTAGACTCCTCCAGCCTCTTTATAAAGCACTAATTCACTCCAGAGGACAAAGCCTTCATAACCTAATCACCGCCCCAAAGCCATACCTCTTACTCCTGCTGCATTGGGGATTATGATTCAACATAAATTTTGGGAGGGATACTAACATTCATGTGGACCATAGCACTTTGTGAGAAAAATCCTTAAAAATTAGAAATATATTCTAACTGTAAGTAAATTAGCATGTGCTGATTATATAAATAATAAATTAATATGTCAAAATAAAATGATTTAGTAAAGTTATCTTCATGTGAAAATCGACTTGCTACATAGTTCACTTCTTATTGAATTAGAATATCACAGGCTGTTGACTTAATTTATATCAAGATTCTAAGAGATTTTCTATGCTCATACTTTACTACCCAGAAATCAACCATTTGCCAGTAAGTTCATCTGGGTACAGATATAGATCTCTATAGATCCTCACCCAGAGCCTGGTACTTATGTACATTTTAACTAATGTTTTTACTGTAAAAGTGACATAGGTACATGACTAAAACTCAAAACATTTGTAAAAATAAAATAAAATATCAGCCTTCCTGCCTGTTTTTAGGTGGCTATTATATAAATGTAAATTAAACATTAAAAATTTTAATTACTCCTACCCCCCCTTTTAAATTTTGAAACAAGATCTCACTAAGTTACTGCACCCTGGCCTTGAACTGCGATTCTCCTCTCTCTGCCTCCAAACACTGAGATTCCCAGGGCACTCCACCACGCCCAGCTCCCCTCCACCAAGCCCAACTCCCCTCCACCAAGCCCAACTCCCCTCATGTGTCTGCTTCTCAGCTTCAGTCACTACCTGCTCTCTTAGGTAGAGAACTTCCCACCTCCCTTTCACCTCCTCTGCTCCTTGATTGTTAGATACAGTTGTCAGGTTAATTATCAAATAATGGTTGCCTTTATGGCTTTAGATAATATTCTTAGAGATGTATTTCTTCACTTACCACCTATCTAATATTTGTTACTCCTTATTATGAGAAAGGAAGGAATTGAAATACTTTTTTCTTACATTAACTTTTCCTGATTCATCACTCCATTTGTACGAGCCCATTAGTATTTTTATCTAAAAATCTTTATTTTTTATACTGTTGATGGATAGTTGCATTATTTTTAATTTGAGCATATCAGTAATGCTGCTGAGAGCATCCTTGTACTTGTCTTTCTGCACCAATGTACACATTTTATTGAGTCCGTACATGTGGAAGTTAGGGGCTATGTGCATAATTCCAACTTTTCAAATAACTGTACAGATGGCAACCAGCATATGAGAGAGTAGGAGTTCCATATCCTTATCAATACTTCATATTACTTGTCTTCTTTATTTTAGCCATTCTATTCAATATGTAATAGTTCTAAATTAGGTTTTAATTTGTATTTCCTTGATGATTAATGAGGTCAAGCACCTTTTCATGTGTTATTAGCCATATACTTATCTTCTTTCATGAAATTCTTATCAAAGTCTCTTTCCCATATTTCCAAGGAATTTCTTCTTTTCTTTCATTGATTTGTAGATTTTCCAAAGAACCTTTTTATCAGAAACATGTGTTGCAGATATCTGTTTGTGCCTTTCTTTTTTAAACTGTCTGTGGTTTTTTGATGAATAGTTATCTTTAGTGGAGTCCAATACATCAATCTTTTCCTTTATAGTGCTTTTATTTCTTATTATGTCTTTTCCTACTCCCAGAATCATGAACGTATTCCTCTTTGTTGTTTTTGAGAAGCTTTGTTATCTTTGTCACTCATTTTTAAATATATAATTTCCCTTTAATTAATTTTTCTATGGTATAAACTACAGATCAATTTCATCTTTTTAATATATGTGTACACAATTCACCCAGCACCATTTTTTAAAAACAAAAGGAATCTTTACTTATTCCTTTCCAGTTTCTAATTCTTTATTCCCTTCTCTTGCCTTGCAACACTGGCTAAAACATGTAATATAACGTTAGATAGAAGTAGTAAAACTCCTGCCATCTTCCCAATATTTGTAGAACTCATGTAATTTTTGTCGTTATATATAATATTAGTATTTTTTCATGCACTGATTCTTTACTTTTTTTTAGGTTGAAGAAGGTTCCTTCTATTGCTAACACACTGAGAGTTTTTAATCAGAAACTATGTTAAATTTTGTCAAATGCTTTTTTTCTATGTCTTTTTGTTTCTATATTTTTTGTTCTGTTAGCGTGGTGAATTGCAATGGTAAATTTCTTAACATTAAATCAAGCTTTCATTCCAATTATTAAGCCATTTGATTAAGATATGCGATCCCTTTTATATATTGCTGGATTTAATTTACTAATACTTTATTAAATATTTTTTGCATTTCTACTACTGAGGGATATTGTTCTCTGACTTTCTTTTTGAGATAATATCTTTATATGATATTTATTTCATAGTATCGCTAGTCATGATATGAATCAGGAAATGTTCTCTTCTTCCCTACTTCCAGAAGAATTTTTGTAGAATTGATGTAATTTCTTTCTTAATGTTTAAGGTATAGTCATTTGTAGGAAGGTTTATAATTATAGATTCTATTCCTTCATGTGCTACAGAGCCCTTTAACCACTTTCTTTTTTATTGGGTTAGTATAGGTAATTGGTATTGTTCAATGAATTTGTCAACTTCATCTAAGTTGTCAAATATAATATTGACATAATAATAGTTTTGCTATTTTCTTTTACTGTCTATGGAATTGGTATTGGTTCTCTCTCTTTCATTCCTGACATTGGTAATTTATGTGTTCTCCCTTATTTTCTGGATTGTTTTGGCTAGAGATTTGTTAATTTTACTAATATCAAAGAACAACTGTTGATTTCATTGATATCTTTCTCTAATATATGTCTATGTTCTATCAAGTTGGTTTTTCCTTTTATCTTTACTATTTTCTTTCTTCTTCTTACTTGTTTTAGATCTATCTATCTTATCTTATCTATCTATCTATCTATCTATCTATCTATCTATCTATCTATCTATCTATCTATCTATTCATTTATTTTGGTGGTGGTGCCAGGAGTGAACCCAAGGGCATTCTACTTCTGAGCTAAACCCCTAGCCCTATTTTATGTTACTTTGAAACAGAGTCTGGCCACAAACTTGTTACTTTTCTATCTCAGCCTCCCAAGTACTGGGATTACAGTACTACTCTACCATGTCCCGCTTTTCTTTAGTTTTTTAAATTGGAAGCTTAGATAACTTGTTAGAAGAGATTATTAGAAACATCTTTACACCAATAGATTTAAAAGTTTTGTTTTAATTGACAATATATTGCTAAAACTTTTCAAGAAAAATTAAAAGTCTAAATTGTATGTATGCATACATATATATGTATATATACATGTATATATACATGTATGTAGATATATACCTATATATATATGGGATATTGAACCAAATATATTCATTTTTAAAAGAGAGGGAGAAGTCTCAGGCTTATACAGTAATATTCACTGAGATCTTCAAAGGACACATTACTTTAATATCATAAAACTTATTCTAAAGAAAAAAAAGAGGAGGAGAAAAATACTCTGTAACTTACATTGGTGTTCATGTATCCTTAATACCAAAACATAGAATGATATGAAGAAAGTAAATTATAGGCTGATTTTTTTTTTTTTATAAAAAATCAAGATTATGGTAGAAAAAAGGCAAGTTAATTTTGGATACCACAAGTTCCTTACCATGCTCCCTCTTGTATTCTTCCTAATGTTTATTTCTACCATCTCTTTTATTTCTCTTATTCTGTCTTGCCATTGGCTTTTCTGTTCTTTTTTTTTTTTTTTCCTGAGGAACCAAGTACCAATTTTGGCCTTTGATGCTTTCGGCTGTGTTTTTATTCTCTATTTGATTTTCTTTAATTTCAGCCTTGAATTTAAAAAATCAACTTTGTTATTATTGAAAATTTTGAAGATATACAAAAGTGTCCTGGGATAATGAACCCCATGTACTCTGCATCTCCTTTCCACGAACAGCGGCATGTTGCCAACTTCTTTAATCTCTTCTCTCTCCTTTTAATTTCACATAATACTGCAGAGCAACTTCCAGACTTCATGACATTTACATGTAAATACTTCAGTGTGCCTCTCTAATGAATAGAAACTCTTAGGTATAATCACCACGCCATATCCACACCTAAAAATTAATAAATAATCATATAAATGTCACCTGATCCCTGTTAATATTAAAACTTAGTCAAATATCTCAAACACTATTGAGCTTGTTTGCAATCAAATCTAAAATATTGCATTCATCTATTACTACGTTTAGTATCCTTGTTTTATAACTTTTATCACTTTTGTATTTTAATTCATTTGAGGTTTAAGAGAAAACAGATCTTTTTTTTTTTTTTGTCTGTATAGAATCCTATATTCTGAAATTAGCAGATTTCTGTCTTATAGTACATTTAACTCATTTGTTCATTCTCTGGTTTTTCTGTGGTTAGAACTAAAGGCTGGCTTGTAATTAGGATCATTTCTTTTGGCCACAGTTTTCCACAGGTGGTGCTGTGAACACCGTACTCATTGGAATCACGTTGGAAGTCTTATTGTTGCCCTGAATTCAAAGGACAGCTACCTACTTTGTCTTGTATAATATCCTCCACCACTCTTTTATTGTGTGTTTTTATCATCTATTGAAGTCTTAAAAATAAATATTTAAGTGTTAATATGTTGTTACATATTTTATCATATAGTTCTACATATTTCTAAATTTCTACTGTGAATTTCTCTTTTATATGAATTATTTAGATAGCATGCTTCAAGAAAATGTTTCTTAATGCCTGAGGGTGGGGGTTTTGTTTGTTTTTAGTTTTTATGTTATTGATTTTTACTTTAATTGCACTGTGACCGGGGAACAATGTGTTTAGCTATAATCTTTTTAGTAGTTTAGCTTGTTCTGTGTCATAGTACACATTCAGATTGTTTTGCTTTTCTTATATGCTCCTTAAATGTACTTGCTTGCTTAGAGAAATTATCAGATGCCAGTTTCTGTGACCTTTATGCCAATCTTTCCAGGTGTTCTACTTACTACCTCATATCTGAGTCTATAATAGCTCCCCGTTACTGAAAAAAGTGTATTAAAATCTCCCATTATGATGGTGCATTTGTCAATCTCTTTGTAATTGTATCTGTCTTCTGTATTCAGAGGCTGTGTTGTTAGTTCCATAGGTTGATAATTACTGTATCTTTCTGTAGATTACTCTTTTCATCATTATGCTATTAATGGTTTTTTAATTCCCTAATAATGCTATTTTTTTTTTAACTTAGTCTATTTTGTCTGGTATTAACATAGTTTTGCAAGTTTTTGTTGTTGTTGTTGTTAATGTCACTAATATGTCTCAATGTCCTTTTACTTTAAATCTTTCAGTATTGTCATGTTTTAGATATGTCTCTTATAAAAGATTATTGTTGCTGGATGTGTTGATGAATGCCTACAATCCTGGCAACTCAGAAGGATTGAACATTAAAGGTTACCCTATCTCAAGATAGAAAATAAGGGCTGGGGATGTATCTCAGTAGTAAAGCACCCCTGGGTTTAATCCCCAGTACTGAGGGGGGGGGAGGTGTTATTGCTAGATTTTACTTTTACTTTTTTACACTATGAATTTCTGCTTTTAATTATTCTTTCATCTTAAAAATAGAAAAATCTCTAAAGCTTTTTTCTAAAACAGAATATACTGGTATTCAAGCAAATATTTTTAACCACAAATTAAGTAAGGTTATTTTTTTTAATTGGTACATTGTAATCATTCATCTTTGTTAGGTACAAGCTGGTAAAGGCATAAAAGCACACCTTTCTCATTTACCCTTCCCCAATTCCCGCCCCACTCTGTTATTTTTTATCTAAGATACTCTTGTCATTACAAAGTATTATAACATTGAATATTATAAATTATACATGGCTTGACATGGTGGCATACTCCTGTAATCCCAGCACTTAGGAGACTGAGACAGGAGGATCACAGATTTGCAGCCAGCCTCAGCAACTTATTGTGAAGCCCTCAACAATTTAGAGAGACCCTATTTCAAAATAAAAATAGAGCTGGGGGTGTAACTCAGGAGTAGAAAGCCCCTGGGTTTAATCCCCAGTACCACAAAAATAAAACAAAAAAACAAAAAGTAACATAAATCATATATAACATGATCATTTACTTTTTTTTTTTTTTTAAGTGCTAGGGATTGAACTCAGAATCTTGGGTAAGCTAAATAAGCACTCTACCAACTCTACCACTGAGCTACACCCTATATCTACTTTTTAAGTTTTGTGTGTGTGTGTGTGTATGTGTGTGTGTGTGTGTGTGTGTGTGTGTGTGTGTGTGTGTGTGTGTTTTACTGGGGATTGAACCCAGGGGCATACTACCCTTGAGCTGCCCCTCCAGTCCTATTTTGTATTTGTATTTCTGAAACAGGATCTCCCTAGGTTGATGAGATTCTCACTACTTAGTGAGGCTATCCTCAAACTTGCAATCCTCCTGTTTCAGGATCCTAAGTACTGGGATTATAGGCATGCACCACCATGCCCAGTTCACATGTATTTATTTTAAATAAGAAGTACTCATGTTTATCATTCATTTTCCCCTCAATATTTATGCATTTTAAACAATAGCCATTTGATTTTTTTTCCAAATTTTTTTGTACTTTTTATCTTTAGTATCACTTAAATGATTTCAGGCACTTTTATTAAATTGTTGATTCAAAGACCTTTAATGCTACTACTACATTCGGTATATATTCAAATTTGAATTTTATTTGAAAGAGTTTTACTTTCTATTTTCATTCTAGAAATGAAATACAACAATATTTCCCTATTTTTTCTTATATTTATGAATGCCTGGTTTGAACTGATGCAAATTACTCTCATTCTGGTGCCTTATGTAAGAGATAATATATTCCAAAGTAAGCTTTGAAATGTGGTCAGAATCCTTCAATGCAGAAAAGAACCTGAAGGGAATGCTGAGCAACAATGAAAGGTCAAGTTTAATGCCTCTTAGAACTTGTGGGGATGCTGTTGTTGACACAGAACATATTGCTTTTTTAGTCACATAGCTTTATTAGTCGCTTAGCAGATTACTATCACTCAGTATAGATTTCCACCCTTCACGTGAAAGAGAGCGGGTCTAATTAATTATGGCATTTCTAATCTCACTTAATTTGCCATTTCAGTGAAGACTTCAACAAGCACTACTGGTTTTCCCCCAGGTGACAGTGAGTATTACAGAAATAATATACTTTACAAAATAGGTATTGAAGTCCAGCTCTTTTGAAAGCTATATCATGCAGACATATGTATATAACAGAAACATTCTAAGTGGGATCTCTTGTGGCCTCTTTATTTTCCATGATGGTGCATATAGACTATGAGAAACAGGGAATAGACTTATGGTTTATACGGTAGCAATCACAGAGGTCTATATTTGTATTTCCTCAGGGACTAAGACATCTAACTGCACCCGATTATGCATGGTTAAGTTACTTCTCCATCAGTTTTGTTCCGATAAATATGATTGTAGATCTCAGTTATTATGACCACATTTTGGCTGTTAGATGTTTTTGCAATGTTAATTAACATCTTGCTACGTTCTGTATTTCACTACAGTGAAGAGTATCTTTGGGGGCAGTCCTAAAGTATGGAGAGAGAAATTAGCCTTCATTCAGTGTAGGGTTTGATGTAATTGTAAAAGAAGAGAAAAATTCAGGACGACCATTTCATTGCTACCACCAGTGCAAAAAGCTGTCAATGATTAAGCCACCATTGACTATGTGACTTGTCCCTACAAAGACAAGGGGATGAATTAAATTGTTCAATACAGGGAACGTCACAATTAAAAACCAGACGCTTAGACCACTAAGCCATTCCTTCTGGAACATTGTAAAGCATGGTGTTGTAAATACAGCAGATAATTGAAATTTAGATTTTAGATATGGGCATTGTTAGCAACCCATTAGGGCTTCATTTCTTTGAATCTTAGACGTATATGTAACCATTCATATTAATGCAATTGCTGTAAAAAATGAGCATTTTTATTTTTCCCTTTTCTTACATTTTTAAAATTCTTCTTTGATGAAACTATTAATAGAAATTAAAAAAAAGGAAAAGTGTCTAAAGTTAAAAGTATATCCAACTGAAGATACAAAATATCCTATATTTGGGGAAATAAAACTTTGAGCTCCCTTTTTGTTCAAAGTTTCAGCATTAAAAAAATGAAACAAATTAATAAGAAACTTGTCCCTCCATTAATTAAAACTACAATACTTCTTTACCTGTCAGATAATATACTTTTCATAAATTAGCTGCTGCACTTCTTCATTTTATACCAATCAAATTACAGTGGTCTTAGGCTGACAGGAGTCCTGGAACTTGGATTTTCATAATCCTTGCAGCCTCTTAGCTTTTCAAAGTAGTCATCAAGCATGCCATTTGATCTGCAAATTTTCTCTTCTTGCTGTCTTCAGCATTATGGATAAAACTGGCAATGCTTTAGCAGGTTCTTTACATTTCATAAAATCTCTTTTTGTGATGAGATTATTTGAGTAATGAAAGAGATAATGTTAGGAATTTGTTTAAATGATGCCGCATTATCTAAAAGTAGATAGAAAAAAAAAATGAAAGTCTATGAGGAGGGATGGTTTGAATGGGGTGTTGACCTGGAATGAATACTACCGTTTCATTAGTGTTAATATTAGCTATTCCAAAGAGCAAAATATCACCAATAATAACATCATTTAAAAAACAACAACCACTCTCTCGGGTTTGAGCTGATGATACTGATTATCATAGCCATTCAAGGTAGGAACCCTTAGAATGGGTGCAGCATAATTTCATATGTGTATCATGTCCTGAAGTCATACCAAAGAAATCTTCAAATGTGATGGTGAAATTACAGGGGACAGCAGGGTTAAATTAATTATTCTGGTTGACAGCAATTATAAGTGGAGAGCTATTTTTATGCTAAGGTATGCAGATGAGTGTGATTCAGAGCCTAGCATCCCGTTCCAAAGAGTTTGCAACTACAAACTAAATAACTACTGAGTTTGCACAAGAAGGATCTAAGTTATAGGCCCCTGTGTGTCTTTCCAGTAACCACACTCTGAGAAGGCATCATTAGCACCCAAATGGAAAGTGAGGATAATGATAGAAACATATTCAATGATGCATTTGGCGGCTGTACACAGTCCATTTCTTTAGAAGGAAAGATCACAATTGGATTGAGCTTGAGCTTAAATGAGGAAACCAATTAAGATAAGATAAGATGTCTAGGTACCCCAGCACACTGAGGATTGAATTATTCAGGTGGATGGACGGGAAGAAAGTAAATAAATTGGTATATTGCTTTGTAAAATAATAGAGTGAAATGTGATAAGCTGGATTTGGGGAATGAATGAATTGCTTTGAAAAGTAATGGAAAAAAATCATTTTTTTAAGGTCTAATTTCAAACCATGGGCCATAAGCACAAGAACACATTGGAAAAAAGAACTATGATAATTAAAAATTACCCTCAAATTTCACTGTTTTTCAGGCTGAAAGTCTGGGGCAGAATGAGACAGGCTCACATAACATTAATAAAAATGGTTACTGACTTAAACTTTCCCCTTTCTTGTTCTTTTTACATCCTTCTGCCTCCTGTTCTCAACCCCTTTGTGTCACTAATGTAGATTTATGTGAATGACTGCTGACTTCATAGTGCAAGGTATATAAAATGGTGCAAACCTTATAACCCCCCTTTTCCACAAGTGCTGAATCTCTTGCCTAGTCAAAAAACATGCACCACCTTGATGGACATACCTGACCACCTCACGGGGTGCTACAGGGTAGCACAGATTGCATCCCTGGCTCCATTCACTCTTCACTCTTAACCTACTGCTGTACACCAACCATCAAACCAGCACACATCTGTATGTTTCTCCTTTCTGGTGAGAGACAATCATGAGCCTGAAAACTCTTTGACTCTCCATATCCTGGAGGTCAGGGATAGGACCAAGTGCATTTACTTTGTTCATGCTCTTTTGCATCCAGTGGATATCCTATCCATTATTCTTTCTGCATACATGAATTTCAGTCTTTAAGAATGAGGAAATACCAGCCTTCTTCTTAACTGACATATATGTAATTTGGTCATGCCTCAGAAGAAGATTGCTCGCACACACACACAAAAATAACCAATATATTTGATTATATAGAGCTATAATTTTTGCTTCCTGCTACCTTTCCCTCTGAAGAGCTGTTAAATGCTAGAATTTTAATCTGCTGTGATGGCCTCACAAGGGAAAAGGTCATTTGCTATATTTTGTAGAGGCACATCACCTGAGCGCCCTCAGCTGCAGCAGAAGTATTTCCCTTGTAATGAGAAGAGAAGAGAGGGCTTTACATCACCACTTGCTTTAAAAGCCCTTATCTGTCAGGAAGCATGCACTTTTTATGCAACCCTAGGAGTTCATTAAAAGTGTGAGGTTGTATCACTGATTAGACATGGCCAAGTGCTGGGGGATGGTGTGTGCCAGGAACCTTAACAGAATTGAAATAAAATGAAATCTCTATTTTATTCAGACCAAGAAGCACGGATTAGAAAGGCTTTATGTTTTTCATTTGGGACAATGTTTTGTTGTGTCATATAACATTGAGTAACATATCTGTCATAGGTTTGGAAAATAATATATATATATGATTGAACCCAGGGGCATTCTACTTCTGAGCTACACCCCCAACACTTTTTATTTGTTATGTTGAAACAGGGTCTAGCAGGTCTAACTAAGTTGCTGAGGGTTTTGCTAAATTGCTGAAGATGGCCTCCAACCTGCAGGCCAGCCTCCTGTCTCAGCCTCCCAAGTACTGGGATTACAAGCATGTGCCACCACACCTAGGTAGTTTATATTTTTCATGCATTCTTTCTATTATTTTCATCACTTGTTAAAAATATAGTTCAGGAAACATTCACATATTTATAACTATTAATCAACTGGTATTTAAGCAAGTAGACATTTTCTCTTTGGTTTTATATTTCTGTGTTCAATTATAAAAATGAGAGCTGGCCTACATTCTTTGATAGGAGTCCAGTGGGACTGTAGGCATGACAATCAGAAGGCAAGTTCCCTGGTTGGTTTGCTTACTGGCTCATTCAATACATATGAGTATCCACTATAAACTGAGCTGACAAAACTCATGCAGAAAACCTGAGGTGCTTTGGCATGGCTTGCTTTCTTCCAAATTTGCAAGCTAGAATTTGCACCAATATTTCAAAGGACTTGCTGAATGCAGCATTCTAGAAGTCTCTTGGTAGAGGGGTGGGCAAGAGGTGGCTCCGTGATTTGGGGGACGTTCTGTTTGAATCTGGCTTATAGCCCATTCTACCCTCTACCAGTTTTTATGGGATACATTTCTTGCCCTACAGAATTTCCCATTAACTATGCACATTTAATGAATCTAGAGGAGATTCAAGGATTTGTCCAGAGATGATATTTGAACTAAATCACCACTGTCCAATAGAAACAGTTCTAAAAGTATGAATTAAGAAACCTGAGTCTACATTACCTTTGCTATATGCTTCCAGTAATTGCCTGGGCAGGGAGGGGCAGAAGTTCATCAACCCTAAGGTAGCCAAAAAAAAAAAAAAGGACTAGTAATGAAGAATACAAGACCACTACTACTCATGGATTTAACATTTGATATTACATATGAACTGAATGAAAGCCAAAGGACTAGAGAATGTAGGGTTGGTGAATCACAATGGCAGGTGCCTGGGCAGGAGGGGTGTATTGTTCAGAAGGCTTCAGAAAAGATGGTGGTGTTGGCTACAGATTTGAAGCGGTGTTTGCATTGTGCCTTTCTCCACCCTGGCAGCCCTCAGGGAAGAAGATGAGCAGTGTAGTCAGTAGAATTCCCTCCCTGCACTCACTCTGGCTTCTGTCTTTCACAGCTATCACTTTTCCTATTCAGATATTGTCCCAAGTAGAAATCAGTACTCAAGGATGAATGTGTGAAAACATGTATCATCATCATTTCATCACCACAGATCTCTTATGATTCTGCCAAAGATCTAGGCTTAGGTTGGTGGCTGAGTGCCATTTCTTAACCTTGAGGTCCTAGACAAGATTTGTGTATCTGAAAACCCTGAAAGTGTATGCAGAACTCTATGCATACGCTCTATGCATATGTACATATTTGCTAGGAGAGGAACCATCGCTTTCATTAGTTTTGCAAACTGCCTTAGATAGAGAATGGTTAAATTTGGCTTATACTTGTTGTTACGCACAGAAGAGGGTGGAAGCTGAAGAAAGATGGCGGTATGTTTGGGATCAGGCTGGCATTTGGTTGAGGTCAATTGCAGCGCACACAGAGGAGCAGTGGAAAGGCCACCCAGTGTCATCTTCTCTTCAGCCTCAAGGCAGAGGATCCCCACTGCTCAGCACGGCACCTGGCACAGATGGAACTCTCAGTAAAGATTTGAAAACTGGATGATTCCTATTTTTCTCAGTGGCTTGTAAGCTCAGTTATTTCCTTATTTGATGATATATTTTGATTCTCAAGAACATCTCTTAAGCCAGGCATGGTGGCACATGCTTGTAATCCAAGTACTTGGAGGCTGAGACAGGAAGATCACAGGTTTGTGGCCCGCTTCAACAACTTAATGAGACCCTTCACAACTTAGAGCCTGTATAAAAAATAAAATAGAGCTGGGGGTGTAGCTCAGAGATAGAATGCCCATGGGTTCGGTAACCCCTGCCTTGGTTTGGTTTGCTTTTGGTTACAGAGTGCCTGAAACTGAAGTCTACCAGAGGAAGAAGGTACTGTGTAAGGTTGAGTTGTAAGATTCTCCGTGGAGGCTGAAATCGCCTCGGATGACAGTGATAAGGCATGGGGGGTAGATAAGTCAAGTGATGGGACAGGAGGAAATGGTGGAGAATCAACTTGGAGAGGACATGTGGAGACAGAGACATTGGGAAAGGGATGGCAAGGCAGGATGATGCTGTTCAAAAGAAGAAACAGTAAATCCCTACCTAGAAGCAGCCCCAGGATGAGGCCGGCAGCATGGCGACATGAGCATCTCACTTCAGAGGGTTGCGGAGGGCACAGATTCTCAGGAGAAAGTGAGCTTTCACTTCCATAAAGGGGGCAGAGAGAAGCCTTGAAGAAATTCTTGAGCTTGTGAAAGAGTGTCAGGGCACTTTTGAGATTGATGGAGTAGGAGGGTTTGGAGGTGCTTGGTAGCTGAGGAGCCCTTGCAGGTAAGGAGGTGCAAAGGGGAAGCTGTGCCTTGAGGGTGGAGCGTGGCCACAGTCCTGGCCTGTCAGCGCTTGTCCCCTTATCCGTGGTCTTCAGTCTGGAGGGTAAGGATCTGGGGCTTTCAGCATGGCAGGTCCTTTTCCCAGCTGATAAATGCAGGTTTCCAGGGAACTGGGATTGTTTTAAATATTGGTTTAAATACATTTAGTAAACAAAGAAGGCCATTTTGAATTGCAGTATATTAAATAAAATATAAGAGCATATATAAAGAAACATAACCAGCCAGGTATAAATCAGTGCATTCTCTTTTACTTCAATTATTTCAATCCATAAATAAAGATTAGCTTTCAATGGTACTTTAAACTCTCTCACCAGAGATGCCTCTGGCAACAGTTCCTGCTAGCTCACAGCTTTAAACGCAAAGATGGTGTCATATTCATCTTTGAATCCTCCTTAGAGTCCAGCATAATGATTGTGCACATTGAGCCTAGCATAGCACTATGAAAAATCATAAATATTTTTTCTATTGAAAGTTACCTAAGAGTCTTAAAGGAAAATATTTCTACCCAGTAAACTCACCTTTGAAATGGAATATCTGTTGTATTTCAGGCCTGTGCTAAGTGACAGGCATTCAAAGATGGATGGACAGAATCCCCAACTCAAGGATCTCAGAGTAAAGCAAAACAGATAAACACAGAAAGCAGTCCTTGACTTTCCTGAGATCCATGCCATGACAGAGCTTGTACTTGAGGGAAGGTAGCCCTGAAGATGAGACTGCTCAGGGAGAAAGTGGCCCATACGGAGTAAGGTGTGAAAGGGTAGATAGGTCTTGGCCAGGCAAGCAAGGGTGTTCTCAACAGCTAAGCCATTTTTATT
Source organism: Graphiurus murinus (assembly GCA_004027655.1). Taxonomy (NCBI): domain Eukaryota; kingdom Metazoa; phylum Chordata; class Mammalia; order Rodentia; family Gliridae; genus Graphiurus; species Graphiurus murinus. Next base: position 26,017 of record PVLC010007477.1, on the reverse strand, counting down.
TGTTGAACATCTACTCTATGCCTATAACACTATTTCAGGTTTGATGACTTATCAGTGAATGCAAGAGATTAATTTTTCTCCTTCTTCAATTTGACATCTTTGCTATTGAAAACTACTGAGATCTTTTTAATGGATCAGAGCTTTCCCTCACCTCTCAAAAAGTATAAACAGTTTTAAGTGGGAGATATTTGTACTTAAGGACACTTGCATGGTGGTTTCTTCATATGATCAGAGTATATTCCAGTCTGGTTGTAGTTCCTTTGCAAGATCTCTCCCAATTCTTTGTTGTGTTTTTATATCTTTGCTTAAAACACAAATCTTTTGCTGACTACTACCCATGACTACAGCTGTTCTCAGCAGCTCAGAACTCTGCACCTCATTTCAAGCTGTGATTGCACATGCTGTAATAACCCAAGATGGTGTGGCTGGCTCTGAATCACCCCACGTCTTCCTTCCAGGCAGTTGCTTGTGCCTCTCCTGTTATTCCTCGCTCTTCACATATATCATGGGAAGAATTGTTTCAAGTCCGTCTTAGGTTGTCTGAGCCAATCCTTCCCCTAGATTGTATCTTTTCAGTAGATCTCATAACATAAGCTAGTGAAATCATCTTTGAAGGTGGCAGTAAGTGAAATGCAAGAATGACAAAGCAAATGACAAAAGGATTGTGTGGAAAGATATGGCACTCTTGGGGGAGGAACAGGTCTTGGCAGAGAAAGAGGGCAGCTCAGGTCAGATGAAAAGAGAATGAAATGATTACAGAATGTAGGCACAACAAGAAAGACCTTTTCAACAAGTCCTGCATATGCCTTATTCATGAAGTAAGATGAGTGGTAAATTTGGCTCTCCACCTAATAAGCATGAGGGATTTACAACAGAGACTGTTGGTTTCCTAAATTTTGAGGAAAAAAAATTTAATTTACTGCTAATCTAAGTGCACATATATATTGGCATTCCTCCTCCTCCTCCTCCTTCTCTTCCTCCTCCTCCTCCTTCTCTTCCTCCTCCTCCTCCTTCTCTTCCTCCTCCTCTTCCGTTGGAAACAGCTATGGAATTGGTCTGTGGCTTCAACACTTTTCATAGCATATTTTCATAGTGAAGATCATCAGAGGGAAGGCTGGTAGGAAGTGAGCCTGAACCTGTATGAGTGATATATGTGAAAAAACAGGAGTCCTCTAATAATGTGTCCTTTTATCTTTACTCTCCTAACCAAACCTGTATGTTGTATAGTTTTGCTTAAATGTATATGGCACATTACTAGAGGCCAAACTTGATTGAAGCTATTTCTCTTTTTTGTAATTGCTGAATTGCCCTTTCTCAAGCCTTTTTATATGCACCAGGTTTAGGTGATGATGAATAGTTACAAATGAGGCCATAGGACCTTGATCTTTGTCCATTTTAAGTTTGTTTTTATTAAGCCTATTAAAACCATTCAGTATCTCTTGGATACCTGGATTCAAAATATTTGAGAAGATTCTGTAGTTTAAAAGGAGAGATTAAATAAAAGAAAAGTGTACATCTCTCGTACCTTTGCGTATTTTGTGATGTTAGTATGATCTGAAACAGACTCTTGTGGGAGAGGCTGGGTTATTTAGTATTTTCCCCTGTAGTACCAAACATTGACTTGGGGTACCTGAGCACCTCTGATGCATTTAATAAAATAGAAAACTAGGGGTAATTTAGCTATAATAGGCTGGGTGAAGAAATCCATTTTAAATGGAAATAGTGATTATAAACAGGTATGTCTCAGTATTATATTTGAAAAAAAAAGGCATATTGTTTTCATGTTTCTTTATTAGCACTTTCAAATGTGTTATTTGAATATGAGAAACAGCGAACATTAAAAAAGGGTTGCAGAATTGTCTTTTTAGACTTCTGACGTCCCTTCTACAGATCTGAAGGTCTTAGCGCAGCCATTCCTTGAACATGTGTGCATGGAAAGCCAGATACCCATTGCTGTTGGCCTTCTGTTGAAAGACTGACACAGTGGATGAAATGCTATTCGTGACATCAGTAATGGTTTTCATTTTTGATACCTGGATGAAAGTTGATTAATGCATCTAGTTCACACAGATCTAGACACCCCCCCCATTTTTAACTCTCAGTTATATTTTCATACATGATATGAAGTTGAGCCAAGTCTACTTTATAAATCTCTACCTAGAACAAACCATAAAACCAAACACAAACAGGTAAACAAACAAAAAATCCCTACAAGTAAAATATGTAGGGTATGCATCTTTAGGAACTTTATTTTTAAAATTTTGTTTGTCTTTGTAAGTCTAAATTAGAATTCTGGGAAATCTTATTCATGAATCTAACTATACTGATTATTAGCCATGAGAAGGAAAGGAAATCACCAAGAAAAGTTCAGAGAAAAATGAAAAATAAAGGAATAGGGGTGTAGAGGTAAGGTTATAGTTTTGTTCAGATCTACTGTAATTTATGTCTTAAGTTTGTTCCTCAAGAGTTACGTAGAAGTCAATATGTTAAGAAAGTAATATACAATGAGAGTTTGCTCCTGAGGGAGGGGAGGTTTCTCAGGTGGCATCTGTTCAAATAAGTATTCTTTCTTTATCTGTTGGAGAATTTTTATATGTGTATTTTTTCAGTTGGGGTTTACCTTTCTTGTGGTTCCATGTACTATAACATTTACTACTTGAGATGGAGCCTTTTATCCCCGTTTTACAGACAGTGAAGGAGTGGGTGAGGATATCATGTGTCTGGTCACTAGGCAAATCAATGATGGGTTTACACTGGAATTGTGTCTTCCTTGTCTTAAACCAGAAGTCATTCTATTATTACACCTTGATCTTTACAACTTTCAAGTTTATTTCTATTAAAAAGCCACTCAGCATCTCTTAGATGCAAACTAGTTGAAGAGAAGGGGTGGCCTACCTTGATTGTGTTGGGCATCAATGGGCTTTAGCCTGTGGAGTACACAATCCATCACTGCCTGATGTCTGTGAAAACAGTCCACTGAAAGTCGTTGACTTGAAGTGCATTTTATAAAGAACTACTTAAACACAACCCAGTTTTATTCCATTTGCACTGAGGTAACTTATCCCAGTGGTGTATGCTTGCAGGTATGTGTAGAAGCATACACACACACACACACACACACACACACACACACACACACTTGCATTCCTTATATAAGTCAAAGTTTTGATCTAGGTATTCAGTATTGATGAGTTTATCCTCCTTCTAAGACGAGTAAAGGACTATTTAGTAGAATACTTATGATCTAATTAATTATGTTCCCAAATATAATTGTTATTGAAAATGCAATTAGTAAAGCTCAAACTCTAGAATAATGAAACACTTGATAGTTTTTCATGTAAATTATTTATTTATTTACTTACTTACTTACTTATTGATACTGGGGATTGAACCCAGGGGCATTCTACCTCTGAGATAGATCCCTTTTTATGTTTTATTTTGAAACAGGGCCTCACTAAGTTGCTGAGGATCTTATTATGTTGCTGAGGCTGGCCTCAAACTCAAGCTCCTCCTGTCTCAGCCTCCCAAGTACTAGTATTATAGGAGCGTGCCACCATGTCCAGCTATAAATAATTTATTTTAATATTTCATAATATGATGAATTTTTCCTACCCCTTTGCCTAAAATCAATAACTTAAAAGATGTGGTAAATATAACATTCAAATCTCAATCTTAGGAGACAGGGGTCTTAAGTATCTTTATTCCTTCTTTGACCTATATTTTCATTTTGGCAAGCATGAATCTTTTCTTGCATATGTTTGTATGTAAAACTTGGATAGGAATGCCAATAAATCACCTAGAATTGTCATGAATATACATCTAGTTATATGTGAAATACTTTAAGATTTTTGAAAGAAAGGTAAAATATGTCCAAGGCATTATTTTAGCTCTTGTTAATGCCTTTGGAAAATATAAACCATAAACTGAATGAATGGGTCAGCATTCATTAAGTCAGCAACTATTTATTAGAGTATTCACTGAATAGAGAACCAACAATCCTAGATTCTGGCTGTGTTCTTATAGCAATAATGTCCCCCTACTCCCAGGAATTTTTAGTTACATTTGAAACTACATGTCACAGGCTGTAATTCAGATCTGATAGTCGTTTCACCTTTCTGTATGTGTGTGTGTGTGTGTGTGTGTGTGTGTGTGCGCGCGCGCGTGCATGCGTGTGTGTGCTCGTATGTGGTATTGAGAATAGAACCCAGGGGCCTTCTATCTCTGGACTACATCCCTGGGCCTATTTTATTTTTTATTTGGAAATAGGGTCTCACTAAGTTTCTGAGAGCCCACTAAATTGCTAAGGTTGGTTTCTGGACCTGTGATCTTCCTGTTTGACCTTCCCAAGTCTCCACTTCTTTAGTTAAAAAATGATTGTACTGTGCTAGCTCATCAGCACCATTCTTTCCTGGGTCAGTTAATATTGTTTAAGATTTTGCCTGCCAAACTCAGATCTGCATGAGATCTGTTGAAATCTTCTCCATATAATGTTTCCATTCTAAGGTGGTACTTTTCAAAGTGTGGTTCCCAGACTAGCAATAATAAGAACTGGTCACAAACACACTCTTTGACCTCTACCTAAACCTGCTGCATCAGAACCTAAATGGGCAGGGGGAGGGCAGAAATCTGTGTTTCTACAAGGCTCCTAGTGATTCGGATCTATGTTCCAAGTTAAGAAGCACTGTTATGATAGAAGAAAGAAAAACGAATAAAACACAGTCCTTATTCTTAAGCAGCTTGCATTTTAGCATTTTAAAATATCTAATTATCTTACCAGTTTCTAGATATATAGGTATAAAATCTAATGGTATTTGTGTGTATATAGTAAATTATAAGCATATTAAATTTCTAAGGTTGAAACATTTAGGGGTGGTATCATAAAGTCAATGGAGAGATTTCCCATGGCAAAGCACTGCCTGGAGCAAGAAGAATATATATTAGGTAGAGTTTGAATAACAGTGCCTGACTACTAAAATGCATGTTAATTTCATATGTGTGCATATCAAATACAGTTTGTTTTTACTTTAGCATAGATATTTTTGTTCTAAAAAGTAAAAACAAATATTCTGAAATTATGCTCAGAATTTTAATTTTAAAATTTACATTATGTTTATGTATGAGCACCAGGCACATAACCTCCTGTTGAAATCTTCTCCATATAATGTTTCCATTACGCTCATTCTAGAATTCATGTGCAATTTCAAAAGAAACTTGTAGTTGACTTTTCAGAATGCAAATCTTGTTTGAGAGTGCACCTGAGCTTTTGAAACATAACTCAGTTGCACTTAAAATTCTGTGGGCAAGTAGTTTCAAATGTGGCTAAAAATGCCAAGGAAGGGGGGTGGGCATTGAGGCTTATATCACTTATTATCACTTATAAGTCCCAGAAAGCCATCTATTGATAAACGGGATGTCTATTGTAGTTCTCATCTGAGAGATGAAAAAACGAACTATAAAACTGTTTTTAATTTTGTTTTGTAGCTATGGCCAACCAGGAAAACACAATAAGAATTCGGGTAGTGTTTTTCCTCCAAAATTTTTTATCAAGAGTATCAAGTTTCTTGGGAGATACATAACTTCATGGTGTTTCATAATGAATAACAACTTTCCTCTATGAAGTCAGTGACTTGTACCGACTGTGAAACACGAAATGATAGCCTGGTGCCAACACCGTGATCACCCCCGGAGAGAAAGGGGTGCCCCTTCTGGTGTCTGGCCCTGCTCTTGCAGCCCGTGAGCACTCGCAGTTGTTAGCACCAGTGCTAACTAAATGTAAACACCTTTACTTTCCAGCTGCTGCTAATTGGTTTGGGAATATTTATGTAAGTGTTGATTTTAAATCTAAAAATAGTGTAGTGATGTTTAAATCCAATGCGTTCTGGCTGTCAGAAATGCTCCCGTGATCCTGAAAGTGTTGCTAAAAATGTTCACTTTTTCTAGATTGTAGTAATTAAACTTGTCTGTTGTGAGAGCCACATACGATATGTTTCCTGCTCTGATAAAAGAGGTAAAGGACAAGCTTCTAGAAGGTCTCTGCCAGGTTGGCAAGACAGGATCTCCTGCTGATCTTGATCAGAGAGCAAAAGTTTGGCATGTGGGCCAAGTAGAGACAAATTAAATTTTGAAATAGCTTCATATCCCGAATGTAGCTCACCCTATCCCTTTATTTCCTGTTAACGTTAAAATGGACATTAATTTTATTAATCATAATAAATATAGAACTTCCAAAACTATTGTGTTTCTAGATGCAAGTTGGAGGATTTGAAATCACATAAATAATATTTCTCAAACCTAAATTTGAAGAAATATGGAGGCTTTACCAGTTGCTCTTATACCTTTAGTTCTTCATAATTAGAGCTATTTTTGCCCTTCTCCTTCCAAATTTAAAAGTCATGATTTTACAGATTTTTCTCAGTTATTTAAATAAGCTATGAAAAAATCATTTTCATTTTTAGATATGTGTGACTTCGTGACTCCATTTCATCATGTAATTTAGTGAAGGAAAAGCTCAAGTATTCTCAAATTATTGCTTGTCAATTATTTTGTAATTTTGGGAAGAAGTAACTTTCTATACCCTGTCAAGAGATAAGCTTCTTCTACCTTTGTCCTTAAGTCCTGATGCCAGGCACAGCTCCAGTGTTGCTGAAGTCAATATGGAACTAGCTTTATGTCCTTGTGGAACACCCTGAGCATCTGTCTGCCTGCCCCATCTCTAGAGAATATCAAAGGATTCTGTTACTGCAATATATAGAAATGATTTGGGTGAGGAACAAACATTGCCCTTTGGTTGAGATGGTAAACTATAGTTTGCACCTCTTTATGGTAGCAGTGGAATAAAGCTATATTAAACTATGTAGCATCATTGTAAAGATATAAAAAGACAGATAGATAGATAGATAGATAGATAGATAGATAGATAGATAGATAGATAGAAAAAAATTCATTCCAAAAACATATTGAAATGATAGGGTCTATTGACAAATCTTTCAAGGCAATTGAAAAGGCTTGAATCAAAGAGTTCTTTTCCTTTCTTTTATTTATTTTTGTATGTGTGTGTGTGGCATGGAGGATTGAACACAGGAGATTACAGATGTGACCCACCATGCCTGGCTCACCCTGGGTTTTTAAATTTTTATTTACTTACTTATGTATTTATTTATGTAATTCATTCATTTTTTTTTTTTTTATTTTGAAACAGGGTCTTGCTAGGTTGATGAGAGTCTCACTACTTGCTGAGGCTGTCCTTGAACCTGCTATCCTCCTGTCTCAGTCACCCAAGTACTAGGATTACAGGTGTGTGGCACCACACCTGGCTGGCAAAGAGCTTATGATTCTTTTTTTAAAAAGTGGAACTCCTAGCCGGGCGTGGTGGCGCACGCTTGTAATCCCAGCATTCGGGAGGCTGAGACCAGAGGATCCGGGTTCGCGGCCAGCCTCAGCTACCTAGTGAGGCACTCCGCAACTCAGTGAGACTCTGTTTCAAAATAAAGAATAAAAAGGGGCTGGGGGTGTAGCTCAGAGGTAGAATGCCCCTGAGTTCAATCCCTAGTACCGCAAAAAAAAAAGTGGAACTCCTGCCTTACACATACAAGTCTATGAACATGTGTTCATTTTTAAGTCTGTAGTTATTGACATGATTGCTCCAAAAGTGTAGTCAGTTCAGAATTACCCTTGAGCTGACGATCACATTGCAATTGGCCCAATATTGCTTTCAAATTGTAATTGACATTTCCAAATACTCACAGTATCAAGTATGTTGTTGACATAAATAGAACCTTTAGTTGCCACCTAACTAGGACTAGAAGAAAAGCTCCTCTTAACCTTGCATAAAGTTGATTCGAACCAGAAAGTATGCTATTTTCCTACCTTGATTAGGGATCGACAAGAAAGTGGAAGTTAGGGAGCAATGAGGAAAAAAGAGAGTTAATACTTTATAGAAAATATTACAATTCTTTTATTTGACACCCTGGGGATACATATCCAAGCAGAATTACAAAACCCAAAACAATGTTTTTTGTTTTTGTTAGTTAATTGTCATTAACTGTTTGTGGATTGGAAGACTTTATGTTGTATTTTGCTTGTTTTTATGGTACTGGTGATCAAACCTAGAGACACTCTACCTCCAAACTATACCCTCAATCTTTTAAAAATGTTTTGTTTTCTTTGAAACAGGGTATCCCTAGGTTGCTAAGAGTTTCACTAAGTTGCTAAGACTGTCTTCAAACCTGAGATCCTCCAGTCTCAGCCTCCCACGTACTGGGATTACAGGAATGTGCCATTATGCCCAGAAATTTTATATTGTTAAGATGGCATTACTCTCCAAATTGTTTTATAGATTCAATGTCATATCCATTAAAAAACTCAATTTTTGCAAAAATTGACAAGCAGATTCTAAAATACTATAGAAATATAAAAGACCCAATATGATGAAACAATATTTAAAGAGAAAGTAAAATTTGGAGACTTGCCCATCCTGATTTCAAATCTTAATACAAAGCTACAATATTTAAAATGGTGTAGTGCTTGCATAAGTATAGATTTAGATCAATGGAATAGAGAAGCCAGAAAATAAACACTTTCATCTTGGGTCAGCTGACTTTTATACAGATGCTGAAAGAATTTAATGGGGGAAAATAATTTTTGTTTAGCAAATGATGCTGGCACAGCTATATATACACATTCAAATAATGAATTTGAAACCCTACTTAATACCACATGTAGAAATTAACTTGAAATGGTAATAGGCCTGAAACTAAGAGCTAACATTATAAAACTTTTAGGAAAAAATAGGAATAAATATGTGTGATTTTATATTAGCCACTGGTTGTTAGATACAACACCAAAAATACAAGCAAGGTAAGGAAAACTAAATAATTTGAACTTCATTAAAATTAAGAACAAATATGCTTTAAAGGATACATGGAGAAAGTAGGCAAAACTCACAGATTAGAGAAAATTTTGCAAATACTATATCTGATTAGAGATATGTATGCATAATACTCTAAGAACCCTTATAAGTCCTTAGTAAAAGGCAAATTCAACATTTCTCCAAAGAAAGTATATATATATATATATATGACCAATAATTACCGGAAGAAGTTCAACACCATTAGCCATGAAAGAAATGCAAAGCAAGCCAGGTGTGGTGGCACATGCCTGTAATCCCAGTACTTGGAAGGCTGAGACAAGAGTATTGTAGGCCTTCTGCAACTTAATGAAACTCTGTTTCAAAACAAAAAATAAAATAGGGTTGGGTATGTAGCTCAGAGGTAGAATGTCTCTGGGTTCAGTCCTCAGTACCCCCCCCACACACATACCACATGAAGAAACAATGAAATGCAAATCAAAACCACAGTGAAATACCACTTTATACCCACTAGAATGACTAAAATTTAAATTTAAAAAAGGAAAATAACAAGTGTTAGCAAAGATATAGAGAAACTGGAAACTTAATATGTTACTAATAAGAATGTTAACTTATGCAAACTCTGGAATAGTGTTTAGCATTTCCTCAAAATGTTAAACATAAAATAACCATATAACCAACAATTCCACTCCTTTGAATTCCAAGAGAATTAAAAACATCTTCACACAAGAACTGGCTTATAAATCTTCATAACTACACTGTTCATACTAGACAGAAGTGGAAGCAATACAGCTGATGAGTGGAAAAGCCAAATGTAGAATATATGTGAGATGGAATATTATTTGCTCATAAAATACTGATATATGCTGTAGCACAGATGAACTTAGAAAGCATTATTCTAAGTGGAAAGTTATATCTTATGATCTTATGATTGTTTATATGAAATTTTTAAAATAGGCAAATCCTTAGAAACAGAAAGTAGATTGATTGTCAGTGGATATCAGGGAAAGGGAGAATAGAGAGTGACTGATAAGGGGTACAAGGTTTCTTTTGGGGGTAATAAAAGTATTCTTAGGGTGATGGTTGTAAAACTGAATATACTGAAAACCACTGAACTGTAACTTTTAAAATGGTTACTCTTATATAGACTGTATATCTCATTAAAGGTGTTGAAAGAAATAAGGTGTTGTAAGAAAAAAGAAATATATATTATATATAATATATATAAAAATATATAAAAATATATATATACATATACATATATATATATATATATATATATATATATATATATATATATCCTGAAGCCCAATCAAACCTTCAGATGACTTAGCCTCCTGAGAGTTGCCCCAGGCAAGCCACTTCCAAGTCTCGGACTCACAGAACCTATGACAAATAATATATTTTTATTTGTAAACCATTGAGTTTGTAATAATTTATTATAGAGCATTGGAAAACTAATACAATGAGCCCTGTGTGTTTTGTATTAGGTATATAGAGAACCAGACACAAGATTATTCCTAGGTAAAGGAGACAGACATAAAAAAGTTAATGATTTTGCATAAATTAGGTCATCAAATATCCTGACACATAAAACAGTCACAGATTCAAATCACGGATTAAATTTTTCTTAAGTATTTTGATAACCTGATCAATCCTGTCTGCTTTTCTCTGTAAAAATTTATCAAGCACTTCAGAATAATATGAACGTTCTAAAGCTTTCAAAAGCTTCATTTTTCAAGATTTGGAAACTTAAACTATGAAGTGTTCTTTAACCTTATAGATTTTCTTACCTTTCTTTATCCATGTGCAGAAGAGAAAAATAGGTTTTTGTTTGTTTGTTTGTTTTGGTTTTATAAATCTAGTGCAAGCTGGGCATGGTGGTGCACTCTTGTAATCCCAGCATTCTGGAGGCTGAGACCGGAGGATCCGGGTTCGCGGCCAGCCTCAGCTACCTAGTGAGGCCCTCCGCAACTTAATGAGACCCGGTTTCAAAATAAAGAATAAAAAATAGGGCTGGGGGTATAGCTCAGAGGTAGAACGCCCCTGAGTTCAATTTCCCAGTACCTCAAAAAAAAAAAAAAGAACAGCAGAACAGCCCCATGGCCTAACAGAGAACTAATGTCTTCCATAAATGAGAATTGGCACCGGGCATGCTTTCTAGAACCTGTCCTCTCCTCTGCTTCGCTGGGTAGCATCCAATTCAACTCAGCTACAGTCCTGAGGTGCAAAGTGACTCTATCATGGCACCCCCCCTCTCCCCGATGTTCCTGCCTCTCTCTAGTGGAAGCCTGTTTGCCACTTTAGAAATTAAGTGGTCCACTTAGTTCCTTTCTGGTGAAGATCATCCTCAGAATCAAAGTCTTATGACAAAGACCTCTGGATAGCTTCTTCCTGCAAAGTTCCTGCACATTTTTGACAGCAGTGACTTTACCAGGTGACAGTTTTTCCATGGACTCATTTTCTTTACATTTTAGTGTCATGGGGAGGTGCAAGTACAGAACATTAACACTTGTCTCTCGCCACCTGTCACTGGAGCCTTCCCTTTGGTGCTCCTTCTCTGTGCGGGTTTAAAGTACAATCTCCAAAGCCTGTGGTTGAGTAGCAGGAAGCTAAATGATATATTCCAAAGCTCTTAACATATTGCCTCCTGTGAATGGGCCATTTGAGCATTTCAGAAACCAAATGGGAGAGAAAAGTGCATTAAAAGCACTGAAAAGCTTAACACCTGTTTCCAGTCTTAAAAGAAATTGGAACATACTGTCTATATCCAGAGTACAACCATTTACTCTCCCATGTTGAGACATTTTATTCAAATCTTCAGTCTGTATATGCAGCACCCACATGCTTATGGGTTTGTTTCACTACAGGATTCCACGCAGAACTTGGAAGACAGAGAAGTTATGAATGGCATACAGACAGATCTGCTAACATCGCCCAAAACTAAGGATGCATTGAGGTATTTTCTTTATGCAAATAAGAATATGTTTATTTATCAAAGTTTGATGTTGTTTTCTTTCACAGTTTTTAATTGTTCTCATTTTACAGGGAAGATCAAGATACGTAGGACTGGAGAATGAAGCAGGTCCCAATTCTAGCATGAATTATTTAATTATTGTTTCCTCCCATATTCTACATGAGATATGAGACTTTACTGATAAGCATATACATATATACCAGTGATCCTCAATCCTTCCAATACTCTTGTGCAACCAGGATTTTTTCATTACTTTTCCGTCTCTTTGAGTAGCAGTTTAAAGTGAACACTTCAGAGTTCATTGTGATTGCATGTTTTCCTTTAACTTTAGCTCTTTGAGTCCTGCTTTGTATCGTGTTTGAACAATCTTTTTTCTTTTTTTTTTTCAGCAGTACTGGGTATTGAACTCAGGGGCATTCTACCTCCGAGCTCTACCCCCAGCTCCATTTTTTTACTCTTTATTTTGAAATAGGGTCTTACCAAGTTGCGGAGTGCCTCACTAGGTAGCTGAGGCTGGCCTCGAACCCGGATCCTCCTGTCTCAGCCTCTCAAATGCTGGGATTACAAGCATGTGCCACTACGGCCAGCGTGTTTGAACAATCTTGCAGTATTTTATTTGATGAATATAAGATGAACCTAGGATTTTTCATGTTGTCACTTGCACCCATGTTTACTAGGACTTCCATTTCTTTGCACTAATTTCCAATACTACAGCCCTGGGAACTGCCTGCGTTCAGATCCCAGTTCTGCTGCTTACTAGTTCTAGGGGCTTAGGCAACTTCCTCATCTTTCTTTGCCTTGGTTTCTGGTAAGGTAGAAATATTACTAAAACCTTTTTCAGAGGGTTGGCATGAGGATTAATTATGTTAATATATGCAAATTTTAATATGTATTAAATCAATATATGCAAAACACTTTGAAGAGTGTTGGGTCACAGGATTCCTATATTGGCTGCTGTTGCTATACCTCTTATTGTTACCATCATCTCTGTCACAGGTTGAGTATTCCTCATCCAAAATGCTTGGGACCAATATTTGAGATTTGAGATTTGAAGTATTTGAGATTTGGGGACTTTTAAGATTTTGGAATATTTGCATAGACTGCAGGCTGAGCATGCCTAATCCAAAAGTCTGAAATGTTCCAAAATCAAGAATGTTTTGAGGATCATATCACATTGACAGATTTTCAATTTTTTGGATGAGAGATGTTCAACCTGCATTATTTCTATTATTGTCATTATAATTTTCTTTAAGTTGTTTCAAATTGGCACAAGGAAAGGCATTTCATATTTAGTAGGTGGTTGACTTAGCATTGGAAGGTGCTGCTGCTGAGGTAGATGGCCATTCACTAATGCAGTCATTGCGTTCTTTTTTTAAACCCAATTACTAATAGATGCCAGTTTGCATGAAATTAACTTCTTTAAAAAATAGATGATCTTCTTTTATAACACTGCTTTACTGCGTAAATTCTCTTTGAACTTGTAATTTATAGCCATATTGCCATAATTACTCTTTATTTAGATTGTTTCTTTGATCAGTGAACTGTACCATATTAAAAATTTGGTACAGAAGATCTCCAGAGCATTGTTGCTTCAGAAGTTCCATAAGATTATTTTAAAGGTAGTAATAATGGATATAATACTTTTATTCTATTTGGCTTTAATTTCACTTTGTGTGTGTGTGTGTGTGTGGTACTGGGGACTGAACCCAGGGGCATTCTGCCTCTGAGCTACACCCCCGGTCCTATTTTTTAATCTTTATTTTGAAACAGGGTCTCACTAAGTTGCGGAAGACCTCAGTGACTAGCTGAGACTGGCTGCGAACCCAGATCCTCCTGTCTCAGCCTCCCAAGTACTGGGATTACAAGTGTGTGCCATCATAGCCGGCTAAATTTCACTTTTTAAACTTAGCTCTTTGAAAAGTTTGCCAACATCTTGATTAAATGCTACATGGCTACACATCATAGAGTAAATGATTGGTTTATGGCCACAGGAAAAAAATTAGTTAAGCTTTTTCCAGGTGCAGGGAATGAAGAGGAATAGAACTCAGAAATGTTTATAAAAACATTTAAAAACTAAAAGATATGCACATAAGTATGATTGGATTATCAAAACAGACTTTTTGTATGAATTTTTATCATCACCTTTAGTTGACTAAAAAACAATTCCGAACAATTAAATAAAAGCTAGAGATCTAATCCACACCTACCACTCTAGTTTAGAAATCCATTCATTCCATAACCTGTTGTGTGTACCTCCCCTGATTCCTTGATGTTTGATTTAATGTATATAACCTGGGCTAGGAAAGTGAGCACCAGTATAGGTGAAGCATCACTAAAATCAGTTTCAGATCAAAGTCAGAAGGTGGAATGAATGTGAGCCACCAGCACTTGCAGACTTGGGTAGAAGACAAGTAGAGTCTTTACAGTACGAAATGCTCAGCAAACAGGGGGCAGCTTGACAGAGTTCCAGCCGAGGACCTTGATTCTGACTGGTATGAGATGATATGAAAATGTTAAAGAGAAATTAGGAAGCCACTTCCAGCTGAGTTCATGGTCAGCATTCTGTGGGGTAGGAAGGCTCTGAGGTCCGACAAGACTTGGCCACACAGGACGTTGGACAGGATTTCACATGGATGGCATGGAAGCTTAGTACATTAGTGTTCTTCTCAAAATGTCCTGAACCTGTCTCAATGCCATAATGATTCCTCAAGCCTTTCCTGCTTCTCAGGTAGACCATTGCAATACCCAACTCAATCTTTCTTGAACATCAATCTCTCCTTATTCTAATTGATCCTGCACATTACTACCAGGTAAAATGTTCTAAAATTGTTTATCAAACCATTCTTTAGTTCCAAAACCTTTGGATTTAGGTAAGAACTGGGTTTGAGCATGGCTTTGCTCTTTACTACCTCTGCAATACTGGACTAATTAACCTCTTTAAAATGTTTCCTTCATGCGGAAAAGGTGTATCATGATTATATAGATTATTGTGAAGATTAATTAAATCATATCATAGGCAACTGATTTAACACAATGCTAAATGAAAGCCAGATAAATATTAATGGCTCTTGTAATTTTCATTGCCATTATTATGCATATTAGAGATTTTTGTATCTATTTTCCCAAACAAGACTACAAACCCTCCAAAAGATTTCTGACACCTAACACAGGTCTTAGAATAGAATAGGAATGTATTTGTTAAGTGCATAACTGAATGGATACAAAAACATCTTTATTTAAAGAAAAGTAACATTTGAAGGGAGTTCTACAAATAGTCTTATATGTACTATTAGTCATTGCTCAATTTCCTTTGGTCTTAAGAAGACAATGAAACAAGAGGATTCTCTTTGATAGTTATCTCCTTAAACAGCAAACAATATGTATAAATGACCTTCCATTGTCCCTAATTCCTTTAGCACTCCTGACCCAGCCTTATTCCTTGGCTCCTACTAAACAAGGTGGCTTCCTCCAGATTTGCCTTTTATTTCAGACTTAAAAGTACCACCATTTTTATACTATCTTCACTTGTGCATATGATAGCCATTCATTGGGCAAATTATTTACAGAATCTGTCTCAAAATATCTTGAAACTGTCCCCATGTTTTCATACTTAATTCCTATCCTCATTGCTCAAGGCTATATTCCTTTGAAGGCAGATCATTATAATAATTTACTAACTCTTCTCTCATGTACTAATCTCTCTCTTGTCTTTACCTTTTCTTGCTCATCCCATATATAATTGCTAGATAAATATTTCTAAACCACAGCATTTATCACACTGTTCCTTAGTTCCAACCCCTTTAATGACTCAATTTCCTACAAAATTAGATATGAATTTTCCAGGCTGGAATTTGACACACCACTCTGACATGTGATCTCATGTAAATTATTCAATCTGTCTCCTACATGATGGCCTCTGCCTCCTCTTTTCTTCCCTTCCCTCTCTAATATTACAGCCAGGCTGTGTGTCCATGAACCATCCTGGCTCAGTATCTCCATGCAGATGGCTTTCTCTCCTGTGCAGGCTCTCTCCATCCCCCGCCTACCTTATCTAATGGAAACTCCATTTACCCATCTGAGTCCCACCACAAATGCCACCTCTTTAAGGAAGTTTCCTCATCCCAGTTTCCTTTTATGACCTGTACCCTCTTCCTACAAACCACCTCAGAACGTATTTCTGGTTTAAGACTGAAATGTCAGAGTGCTTAAGAGCTCCTGCTCTGGAGTGCAATAGATCCCAAGCTCAGCCTGATGCCACCTTATACGAATGGTATGATGTTGGATACATTCTTAACATCTCTGAGCATAGTTCACTTCTCTTTAAGATGGAAGTGAGTTAAAGCGTTTACACATTTGATAGGAAGAGTACATGTTATAATGCCCAGAAGCTGGTTGGCACACTGCCTCCTCAAAATAGCTTATATCCTTTGAGAATATACTCCTGTTTCTACTACTACTACAGGTTGCTCATCCATAATATGAAAATCTGAAATCCAAAATGCTCCAAAATCTGAAGATTTTTGAATGCCAACAGGATGCCACATGTAGAAAATTCCTCACCATGAAATTCCATTTCACAAACAAAACTGTTAAAATATTGTATAAAATTGCCTTCAGGCTGTGCGTATATGCTGTATATGAAACATAAGTAAATTTTGTGTTTTGACTTGGGTCCCATCCCAAGATCTTATATTATGCATATGCAATTATTCCAAAATCTAAAAGAAAATAAAATCTGAAACACCTGTGATACCAAGCATTTCAGCTAAGGAATATTCAACCTACACTACCATTCTGTTGCCGTGTATTATTTTTATTATGTCTCAACCATCCCCCCTAGGTTATAAATTCCTCAAATACTCTTTTTATTTTTTTCTTTGTAGAACTTCCTCATTAAAATAGCTGAATATATATATTTATTGAATTCAAGTCAGTTTAATGAATCCTACCACCAACAAACAGGAATTCTTTGTTGGATTTTCACTCAGTTCACTCACATCAGTAAGACATTTCACCATCACATAGAGTTCTGGTTCATCTGCAAACCCTTCTTGGAGGTTTTCCTTTATGATCAGTCTCTCATTCTATTACATGTGATAGGTATGTGAATCAGTCCCTGCAGACAGCAGCTAACACTGTCCTTTCATTTCAACTCTTTGTCTTTACTCTCCATATCAGCAATCTAATCATGAAGAAACTGTGTTCCTCAGTCCTACAGAATTTAATATATATATTTTAAAAAGTCTTACTGAAACTGGGTGTGGTGCCACACGCTTATAATCCTAGGGCTTGGGAGGCTGAGACAGGAGGATCTGGGTTCACTGCCAGCCTCAGCTATTTAGTGAGACCCTCCACAACATAGTGAGACCTTGTTTCAAAAAATAAAGAATAAAAAAATAGGGCTTGTGATGTAACTCGGAGGTAGAATGCCCCTGGGTTCTATCCCCAGTACCGAGGGGAAAAAAAGGTCTTACTGAAGCTGGGCGCAGTTGCACACATCTGTAATCCCAGTACTTGGGAGGCTGAGACAAGGATCCCTGTTTTGAAGTCAGCCTCAGCAACCTAGCAACAAGACCCCGAGCAACTTAGCAAGAGCCTATTTCAAGATTAAAAAAAAAAAAAAAATTAAAAGGACTGGAGTACGGCTCACAGGTAGAATGCCTCTAGGTTGAATTCCTGGTACCAAAGATGGGGAGAGTGTTACTAAAAAAAAGTTGGAAAACTTTTCATAGTTTACTCCCTTTCAGTCCACAAAATTACAAAGTTCTAATAATCATAGTAATCGCTGATAGTTACTGAACCCCTTGTATATAACAGATATGTATCTATAATACATATGTATTATATTGTCTCTTTTTTTTTCTGATTAAAGCCAGCAGCTCTGTAGAGATATTCCTAATCTGCATTTCTTCATTGCACAAATAAGAAAATAGGCTTTGGGTCTTAGTTTAAGTCAGGCACCCTACTCAAAGTTACCTCAGGGAATTTTTTTTTTCTCCTGAAATAAAGCATCTCCTCCTCCCCATCCTCAGTCCTGCCGCTGCCATAGCCTGAGAGACTTGAGACTGAATTGAGCAATTGTAATGTTCAAAATCTGTCCATTTGCCTTATGTGAAGAAATCAGACCTACAAGCATCTGCAACTTGTGTTGCATTCTCTGCCTGGAGCTGTGCATCTTTTTCCTGGATAGAAACCAGCTGAGGCACTTAAGTGTCTGGCTCTAGCAGGGCAACCATTCATAACAAGGGTCTCATTTTTATCAACTGGTTCTGTAGCTTCACCCCCAACTTTGTCTCAAGCTCTTAGATCGGCAGCTGCTCCCAGTGATTATCTGCTTCAATTTTGTCAAGTGAACCTTGGGGCATTTAGCTGGCTTCATATTAGTTGATCTAATGCATTATGACTATCTGCTTGGTTTAGAAAGTTGTATAAAAATAGCTATTTTGATAATCTCACTTTTAATTTTTTATGTAACAAATATTTTTTTCTTTACCTCCCATAGTTTTGTTTTGTTTTGGTCTGTACTTCATAGCTCCTATTCCTTTTCCCTGCTAAATATTCTTTCCACTTGATTTTATTTTTTTACATGTTTCATCCTTCTAGCTTCTCTTCTAACAACTGTACTCTACTCTCATACATAAGTCTTGATCATTAGGCCCTGAACTGTATGTACTTGGAGGTCTGTCTACACAAAAAGCAATAATTAATCTATTGTTACATTTTTATAAGACCTTACCTTTTGTAATACTTTTCGAGATATATAACTGGACCCATTGCAACTTGCTGTGGGTATGTATACTCCAGGAAGTGTGTGTATCCAGATATTTCTACAGAACACTGTCAATCCAGTGAGCGTGTTTTTCATTTTAAAATGAGTGAAAATATGTGAACTGGTCTATGAGAGATCCTTCTTCAAATGCCTTTCTTTACATCTTGAAGCAAATAATGCATAACATTTTACAAAGAACATGGTGAGACATGATCTGTGTACAAATTGCAGTTTTTAATAAGCAGATCTAATTTTCTGTAAGTGCTAGCATATAGCAGTCCATAAAATTGGATCTTTTACTGTGTGTGCATGTGTGTGCGTGTGCATGCGTGCGCGTGTGTGTGTAACATTTTTGTGATAGTAATCTAATAATTATCAAAAAACCTCCTAGCCAAAAATCATGACTATTTTGAGTAATGAAAGACTAAAAGATTATACATAGTCCAGTCAAAAAATGGGCAGTTAGTCTCACCCTGCACAAGAGTCAATTCAAAGTGGATCAAAGACCTGGAAGTCAGGCCAGAGACCTTGCAGCTACTTGAAGAGGACATAGGCCCAACACTTCAACACATAGGCACAGGTAAAAAACTTTCTCAATAAGACCCCAAAAGCACAAACAACTCAAAGGAAGATCAATACATGGGATTGCATTAAACTGAAGAGCTTCTGTGCAGCAAAGGAAACTATCAAGAACCTCAAAAGAGAGCCCACAGAGTGGGAGAAAATTTTTGCCAGCTACTCTTCTGATGGAGGACTAATATCTAGGATATACAGAGAACTCAGGAAACTCACATCTAAGAAAACAAATAACCCAATCAAAAAATGGGCAAAGGACCTAAATAGACACTTCACAAAAGAAGAAATACAAATGGCCAATAAATGTATGAGGAAATGTTCCACATCATTAGCAATCAGAGAGTTGCAAATCAAAACTACCCTGAGATTTCACCTAACACCAATCAGAATGGCAATCATCAAGAACACAAACAACAACAAATGTTGGCGAGGGCATGGAGTAGCAGGAACCCTAATACATTGCTGGTGGGATTTTAAATTAGTGCAACCACTTTGGAAAACAATATGGAGGATCCTCAGATGAATGGGAATGAACCTACCACATGATCCAGCAATACCACTTCTAGGTATCTACCCAAAGAATGGAAACCAAACTATCAGACTAACACATGCATATCTATGTTTATAGCTGCACAATTTATAATTGCAAACTATGGAACCAACCAAGATGTACATCAGCAGATGGATGGATTATAAAACTATGGGATGTGTACACAATGCAATTTTACTCAGCCATAAAGAAGAACAAAATCATGTTATTTGCAGGGAAATGGATGGAACTGGAAAACATTATGTTAAGTGAGATTATTCAGTCACAAAAAGTAAAAAATCTTATGCTCTCCCTAATATGTGGAAGCTAGGGAGAAAATGGTACATAAGAGGGACTCTAGATGAAGGAGAATCCTTAGGTGAACAAAGAATTTGACTTAATAGAAGGTGATGGCGGGAAGGAGGACACCCTAATGCACATGATGTACTTTCACAAACATATCAAAGTCAATCACTAAACTGAACTTAAGGAGGGAGGAGAAGAGAATGGGGTGGGAATTGGGGAAAGGTTAAATAAGAAATGTGTGCATGTATGCCTCTATCAGCTTGTACCTAACAAAGATTTATGATTACAATGCACCAATTAAAAAATAATAAAAAAAGAAAGAGAACAAACATTATAACATCTAATATAGAATCTGCATTTGTATCTTTTAAAGAGAAGCATGTTCTTTTTCTTTGTGTGTCATAAATGGTTGATAGTTTGAAAAAAATCGGCAATTTAACTACATAGATACTTCTCAAAAGAAGAAATACAAATGACAAATAAATATATTTTAAAAATGTTCAACATCATCAGCAATCAGGGAAATGCAAGTCAAAGCTACACAGAGATTCCACCTAACTCCAGTTAAAATGGCAAGAATATAAACAATAATAAATGCTGGTGAGGATGTGGGGAAATAGGAACTCTTTTACACTGTTGGTGAGATTGCAAATTACTACAGCTGCTATGGAGATCAGTGTGAAGGTTCTTCAGAAGACTGGGAACGGAACCACCATATGACCCAGCTATACCACCTTCTGAGCATCATTCCAATGAAATTAAAGTCAGGTTATCATAGTGATACATGCATATTCATGTCTCTAGCAGCACAATTCACAATAGCAGAATTATGGAACCAGCCTACATGTCCATCAATAGATGAATGGATTACAAAATGGTGGTATATACACAGAATGGAATTTTACTCAGTTATAAAGAAATACAAAATAATGTAATTTGCAGGAAAAATGGATGAAACTAGAAATATTATACTTAGTAAAATTAGCCACTATCAGAAAGGAAATTGCCATATGTTTTCTCTAATATGTAGAAGCTAGAGAGAAATTGGGTAACAAAAGGGTCTTCAGATAAAGGAGAAAATACTCTAGTGGAGAGATGCAGGAGGTTTAGGAGAGGAGTCAGAAAGACTTGACGAAGGCAACAGTTCAAATAATGCTATGCACATGTAGAAAACTATCAAGAGCAATTTCAGTGAAATGTACAGGAAGGAGAAGGAATGGATGGGCTCTGTAGGGAAGCACTCCAAGTGTTGTGGGCATGTGTGTTCCCACCACTTTGCACCTCATTATGATATATAATTACAGTGCACCAACAAAAGTATATTTTTAAAAGTTTACTCTGAAATACTAAAAAAGGGAATCTTACAAAATGGAAATCAACTTTACTGTGTCCTCTCAGATCTTTTTAGTATTTTAAGCAATATTGATTAATTTTAAGATCAACTTTATTTAGTGAATGTAAAAATATGGAATTGGTAATGGCTAAAAATATGTATCAGTTTTAACACTGAATTTACTATATTTTATAGGAGGAACTTTGAGTAGAAGTAAAGACATATTTGTAAAATTTTAAAAGTTGAGAATACATAAAAGCCATCATCTATAAAAGTTATCCTAGAAATTCTTATGCTGAAATCTTGAAGTCTACACTAGACTAAACACATATTAAAACCTGTATATGTTACATATGGATGCTATCTGGTACTCTGTGGATACTTGATACATTAATCAGGAAAGATTTGTGTTATGCTTTCTACATAAAACCATGAAAATACATTATAAAGATAAAGATAGTAATGTTTCAATGGTTAAACAAGATTTTAGTCTCTGCTTTTAAATGTTTTTAAAACAGTATCATAAACCTAGAATGTGAATGATTTGGATTTCGTCTTCCTTAATTGCCTAAAAATGCACTATAAATCTGTTATATGAAAATTATTGCTCTAGTCCATTAAAATCTACACAACTTTCTCTGCCTACCATGCACTTCATAGTCATGGCTTATAATATATACTGTATATGACTGTGCATATATACACACACACACACACACACACACACACACACACACACGTGTGTGCGGTATTCTTATAAATGTCCATTCCTCATTCATATAGAGAAGAATTATTTCATCCTATATTATCACTCTGAGGTTTGTTTTGTTTTTAACTTTTATTTTAGGTCTCTGATATAACCTGCTTGACTGAACAAGTTTTACATATATCAGCAATGTCTGGGCAAAACCCATTTGAAATTTATTATCAGATTTGAAATTCCATCATCTTCCACCAACACTGGAAACTGTCATGCTATTTTGTATGTGTGTGTGTGTGGTTCTTAATGATTATAGGTTTGCAAAGGAAACACATTAAAAATAAGCATGATCCACTGATGAGAATATATTTAATGTATTTATTTTAGATTGCTGATCATTTAAAGAATACTTCATGCAGAGTGGATTCATGAGTCATTTTACTTTCTTAATGCTGTTCTCAACTTTCCAGCGAGGAGCCAGAATTTCACCATTTCAATTTGGAGCAGAAAGGCATTTGTAGTAGTTGTAGCTCTTAATTTGACATCTAGTTTCAGGTCATTTTCATGTAAATAGAAAACAATAGAAGCCTGCTTACAATTTCCATAAAGGGGATGTTTGCTTCAACTTTATCATTTTCCTCTGGCAATTTTATTTTCTGTCTCTGGGATTAAAGGAGCCAATAATTGTTCACAGTTATTATTTTTCATCTTTACAAAACCTTGTTAGTTCCACTCTTTATTACTCAAAAGCTCCCAGTGCCTTTTATATTTCAGTCATACACACTATTCATTAATGTTTCTAGCTCATCCTTCCCTTAATCTGGGCTAGGTTAGGCAGGTCAGTCTTTCTATTTCTTTCTATAATACATTTTCTCCAGGTTTTGCAACCTCTTTTCCACCTTAAGAAATAAATAAATAAATCATGAGGTGAAAATTTAGAATTGTTCCATGGAATACAACTGATGTGAGTTTAAGTTTTGATTTATATAGCTCTGAACATGCCCAAATGTATTAACAACTGTGGCTTCACAGCATTGGAAAATGTAATTCTGTGCTTTTTCTAATCAGTAAATATTTCATTTCATTTTTACTCTGTTCTACCAAAAAAAAAAAAAAGAAAAGAAAAGAAAGCCAACCTTATGCTTAAGCACGGATACACTTTCTTCCATGTGTTTTATGATCTGAACAGTAATTTTCAAGTGAGTCTCATTGGGGAGAGATTTTCATTTTTGTGTACCACTTTTAAAATATGTTGATTGATGCAGATTAAGTAGGAAGTTATTTTTGTAGGTAGTCATTTGCATTTGTTCCTCTTCTAGGGGTAAAAATAAGAAACTGTATTCTTTTAAACATTTTATTTTGTGGGTCTTCTGAATATCGACTCCTCTGACTTCACCTCAGCTGTTGAAGCTATGGCAGTTGCTAAGTCCTGAAGTGTGTGTGTGTGTGTGTGTGTGTGTGTGTGTGTGTGTGTGTGTGTGTGTGTTTAATGTGCCTTGGTTGGTTTTTAGCAGACTCATCTCCACTCCTTTTTTTTTCTGCCCCAGTGACATGACACGAACAGTGGAGATTTCTGGGGAAGGAGGCCCCTTGGGGATACATGTCGTGCCCTTCTTTTCATCTCTGAGTGGAAGGTAAGCTGTTTTCCTTGTTTCAGAAGCTCATGCTAATGGAAACCCTGATTGTCTCCTTTTCCCAATCATTTTCATAAGAGGATTTAGCATGAATTCCTGTTATTGGGATGGACACCTCAAGATACATTTTTGTTCACCTCTTATGTGTCAGAACCAAAATAAAATTGTTTACTTCTACGTTGCAGTGAGAAAGAGAAAAAAAAAAGTTATTACACTTTCTCCATTTGCAATTAACTATGATATTTTCTTTTCTTTTTTTTTGGTACCAGGGATTGAACCCAGGGGCATTCTACCTCCAGGCTATACTCCCAGTCCTGTTTTTTATTCTTTATTTTGAAACAGGGTCTCACTAAGTTGCAGAGTGCCTCACTAAGTAGCTAAGGCTGGCCACGAAACCAGATCCTCTAGTCTCAGCCTCCCAAGTACTGAGATTACAAGTGTGCGCCACCACGCTTGGCTTTGATATTTTCTTAAAGTATACTTGTTGGTGATATATAGTCAACAGAATCCTTAACAGATTTTAATATGTTCTTAGAAAGATATTGCAACTGAATTTTTTAATATTACAAAATAGAAGCTGGTGTGGAGCCGGGTGTGGTGGTGCACGCTTGTAATCCCAGCATTCGGGAGGCTGAGACCGGAGGATCCAGGTTCTCGGCCAAACTCAGCTACCTAGTGAGGCACTCCGAAACTTAGTGAGACTCGGTTTCAAAATAACGAATAAAAAATAGGGCTAGGGGTGTAGCTTGGAGGTAGAATGTCCCTGAGTTCAATCCCCAGTACCACAAAAAAAAGAAAAAAAAAAAAAAAAAGCTATGTGGTGGTGCATGCCTCTAATCCTAGTACTTGGGAGGCTCAGACAGGAGGATCATAGGTTTGAGGACAGTTTCAATAATGTACTTAGACTCTCAGCAACCTAGCGAGATCCTATTTCAACCCCCAAACATATTTATTTATTTATTTATTCGTTTGTTTATTTTTTTAAGGCCGAAGGTGTAGCTTGAAGGTAGAATGTCCCAGGTTCAATCTCCGATAACACACACACACAGAGATAATAATAATACAAAATACACTTCAACACATGGAAATAATAATTCCAAATTGGTATTTCCTCATACTCAGGAATATAGAACTAAAAATAATAAGCACTCAACATTCTAAAAGCTGTATCAGTAGCTTTGATAGATAGATAAATAGAGATATAGTGATTTAACTATAGAAGAAAATATCCTAGTGGTGCTTATTTTTCTAAAATACAATTTAGGCCATTAAAAATAATTTATATCCTTTCGGAATTTTAAAGATAGTATGTTACTGAATCTAGTGGTAAATGGCAATTTAGATTGTGTCAGTGATTCTTAAAATCCACATCTATCTACCTGAATATAAAATCTCTTTTGTTGATGGGAATAAAAGTGTATGCCTCAGACCTAATATTAGCACTAGTATAACAAATAACCCTACAGAACTAGCTTTAGATATTATGTCCCTTTTCAGTAAGATGACTGCCTTTAGCATTAGGTCGATTTTGACAAGAATTGCTACGAACAAAATCAGTTTCCCACTCACATGTCCTTTCAATTAACTTACTAAATTTATTTTCTTAAATGCATCATCAAAAGGACAGAATGCTTTATTG
Organism: Graphiurus murinus; assembly: GCA_004027655.1. NCBI lineage: Eukaryota > Metazoa > Chordata > Mammalia > Rodentia > Gliridae > Graphiurus > Graphiurus murinus. The sequence goes on along the minus strand of PVLC010007477.1, from coordinate 688 downwards.
TAGTGTATCGAGCATCAGAAAAGTCCACTGATTTTCTCAAAGTCACACAAAACCCAGATCATCTGACTTGTCCTCACTCCATTGCACTTTCTAGAACTAAAGTTTTCCCCAAGGTTGTATAGTATTAATTTACTGGTTCTGAGTATTTACTCAACTCCGTCTGCCGTGTAGCAGGAAGAGCACATTCAGTCATGACATTTGGGTTGGCATCGTCTTCAGCAGGTAGCCATCTGCTACCTGTAATTGCAAAGTCATCACCTTTTCTTCTTCTTGCATGTAACATCTGATGCCAAGCTCTTGCTGGAATGAGTATTCCCTGAGATGAAATGAACCGCAAAGCTAGAGGCTTTCACTGTCTAGTTTCCTGTATGTGTTAATAAGCGTGTTTATAAATGTTATGGGTTGTGGCACAGGACAAACCGAGGTTGTTTTTGATAGACAGTTTGAGTATTTACTCAGTTGTCATGAGAAATTCTAATCGTTTTTGGCAGAAGTGTACTGATAGAGCTTTGTGAAATACCAGAGCGGTTAAATTACCAGACCCTTTAGTTTAATGAAGCTGGAATAGAACACAAGATCTTCCCAGTTTCCAAAAATGAGAAAATAAACAGTGTGACAGTCACCATACTTCATTTTCAATAGTTCGGAAAATAAGCTGGCCCTACAGACAAAAAAAAAAAAAAAAAAA
>PVLC010007476.1:26491-63290 GCA_004027655.1 Graphiurus murinus | reverse complement strand
GGAGGAGAGAGGAGGAGGAGAGAAAAAAAGATGGGGGGTGGACAGAAACCAGAGACATAGTTCCCAAGGCCCTACTCTCAGTGACTTACCTCCTCCAGTCACACTCTACCTGTTTTCAGTTACCACCCAGTGAGAGTCCATTCAAATTATTAACCCATCAATGGATTTATCTATTGATGAGGTTAGAGCCCTGTCAATTATTTGACCTCTGAACACCTCTCCATTTCTGCATTGCCAACAAATGAGCTTTTCTCCATAACATCAAGGTAGGACGAAACAAATCCATGAAGACATCCTTTGTTTTTTAGCTCTGTCAGCTAAGAGGACCTGAAAGTGACAAATCCCTAGTAGCAGTTGCTATACCCAGCACCCAGATCATGATTTCCTATACCACTCCCAAGTAAAATGAAGCAGAGGTCCTTGGAGAAATGGTTGACTCTAAGACTGAACATGTGAGATAAATCTGGAACACCTTGTTGCGGTGTCACAAAAGGATAGGAGAATGACAAAGAAGCCAATCAGAAAGAGTTCACAAAGGCCAAAATTTGGGATCATTTGAGCAACAAAATAAATACATAGTATTTATAAGATAAACATCCCTGAGTCCATGCTGATATAAGTAAAACTTAATAATTAGAAGGTAAAGAGATAAACCTCCCATGCCAAATTAAAAATTAGTTCTTTAAATATTTCCTGCTCAAAAGGGTAGAATTTACTGTCCAACCACCTGAGCATGAGCTACTTTTAGCAACTTACTTCCAAAGAGTAAGTATGGAATGGAAAAGTAATTTTGCAGCAGGGAACACTGCCTCTACCACATGATTGGGGTTAACATCAGCAATGAGTTGTGCTGACAGCATGTACTCTTGACTGGATAAGAATGGTAAGTTACTATGTAGTTTTCCTCCCTAAAATTCAGAACCCAGTAATGAGAAAAATACACGGCAAATACAATTGAGAAACATTCTTTAAAATACCAGATGGATATTCCTCAAAATGGCCAGTCATCAAAAAACAAGAAAAGCCAGGAAACAGCCCAGAGGAACCTATGGTATCTTGACAGTCAAATGTAGTGAGGTTTCCTGAAGAGCAAAGAGAAGAGCAATTATACAGAACTTGAGGCAGCAACAGGATCAATACCTTTGAGCACTGGGAAAGCCAGGGAGCCTTGCCCACTGTGAGCAAGCAGGTGATGGTCAAGAGGAGGTCAGAAAAAGGAGAGCTTCTTGACCTTTGCTGCACATTGGGACTACATAGGAGAATTGCAGGTTCAAAAACACTGGTATCCAGAAACTACCTACAAGTGATTGTTTTACCTAGCCTGAATTGAAAACAAATTATAGTTATATATATCCACATGGCTTATGGCTCGATCTACATAATATATGGTGAAGACAAAAAGCAAGTCACAAAGAATGTAAACTATAGTTCTGTTATATAAGCTCAAAACAAACAAAAACCCAAACAACATACTGTGTTAGGAGCACATATGTTAAAACCAAAAAAAAAAAAGAACTTTCTGTGGGAAAGTGTTTTTTGTTTTGTTTTGTTTTGTTTTTAACTGGGGATTGAATCCAGGAGCATTCTACTTCTGAGCCACACCCCCAAGCTACTTATTTATTAACTTATTTTAAAACAGGGTCTCATTAAGTTGCTGAGACTGATCTTGAACCTGTGACCCCTCCTGTCTCAGCCTTCCAGGCCAAGGTAAATTTTTAAAATAAAACATTTAAAAAGAGCAAAGGTAAGCTAGGTGTAGTGGCACATGCCTAAAATCCCAGTACCTAAGAAGCTGAGACAGGAGAATTGCAGGTTCAAGACCAGCACATGGGAACTTAGTGAAACCTGTTTTAAAATTTTAAAAAAAGGGCTGGGGGTGCAGCTCTGTGGTAGAATGCCCCTGGGTTTAATACCCAGTACCACACACACAAAATGAGTAGAGCAGAGGTATTATGAACACAAATTTATCAGATCTAGCATGGCATTTACCTCTTGGGAAGAGTAGTAAAGAGTCTTGAAAGGTAAGGATAAAGATCTTTCCTAAACTGAATGATGGGAACACAAATATACATTTGATAGCCATTCTTTAAACTACACATATATAGATGTTTTCAAAACATGGAAGAGGTTGAAGATTCTTAGTAGCCTAGTGATCAAGGCACTCTCGCTGACATGAACCATATTTTAAAAGGGACAATCCTCCAGGCTTGGTGGCACAAACTTGTAATCCCAGTACTTGGGAGGCTGAGACAGGAAGATTGCAGTTTCGAACCCAACCTCGGCAACTTAGCAAGACTCTCAGTAACCTAATGAGACCCTGTTTCCAAATAAAAAATAAAATTGGGCTGAGGGTGTAGCTTGGAGGTAGAATGCCCAGTACCAATAAATAAACAAACAAACAAATGGAACAATCCTAAACCAGCCCAAGGGAAGGTGGACTGCCTAGAAAGACATCTTCAATTACTAGCAACCAACTGAACAACAAGCTCTTAGCTTAAAGATTTAACTAAAGCAGAATGTGAGAAAAGTCTTCAAATTCAGGAAGAACTGTTATGTGAAACAAGAAATTAGACTTAGTTCTTATTTTCTGAAACTACTATAAATTTATGATAGGGAAGTGGATTTTGACTCAACATAAAATCAGAGACAAATACAAATGGGATGAGCAATTTCAAGATTTGATAAACTTTTTTTCTTACTGATACTGTTTCAATAGAAGCTAGATGACTACGCAGGAGAAAATACCTATTAAAATACCTATTAAAAATCCTATTTTTTAATTAATCTGGATGGTCTTGGCATTTAGACAAGTATATTATATTTTAGGCATTGACTCTAAGTACACGTGCTAAATTGATTAGTAAATAAGAGTTTCACTTACGATTGCACACAGTGGGCTGCGGTCAGAATCCAAACTGGGTTGATGATGGCACCTCCACACTGGTGATCTCCTAGAAACCTCAAGCCCACCTGCCATGGCCAACAGTGGGGGCAGGCTTCTTCCCCCCCTGCGATTCTTCTGGAAAGCCACTGGGGGCTGAATGGAGGGATGCCACAGGCATCTATAAGAAAGAAGAGGAGATGAATGCTTGTCCCAGAAGAAATAAAGAACACACCCTCCAATGGCTCACTATAGCCAACCGCAGAAATCCCCGAACACCAGGTCAGCTCTATAAAGATATCGACTCCCAAGACACACCTTCAGGGGTCTGATTTAATAGTCTGCCTAGCAAACCCTGCCAGGCCACAGGATTTTAGGTACTAACCTACAGGATAGAATTTATTCATTTATTTAACAAGCACCATTCAGAACATTGGTGATACCATGAATAAAACAGACAAAATACTGGCCCTCATGGGACTTTCATTCTACTAAGAAATTATCAGATTTGTCAAACAGAGTATCCATGGGTCTTCATTGCATATCTCCATTTTACCTCCTGTTCTCACTGGATGAAATCATTTACTGATTATTAAACATGTCAGCTTTGGCCGGGCGTGGTGGAGCACACTTGTAATCCCAGCGTTTGGGAGGCTGAGACTGGAGGATCCTGAGGATCCGGGTTTGAGGCCAGCCTCAGCTACCTAGTGAGGCACTCTGCAACTTAGTGAGACCCTGTTTCAAAATAAAGAATAAAAAATAGGGCGGGGGTTGTAGCTCAGAGGTAGAACGCCCCTGAGTTCAATCCCCGCAAAAAACAAAAACAAAAACAAAAAAAAAGTCAGCTTTACTCAAGAATCTAAATTCTGTTCTCAGATCTGGCAACACTGGGACTCAGTTCAAGTGTCATCTTCTCCATGAAGCTTTCTTTGACTTCCCAAGAAGAGGCAGACATTTCTCCTCTTACAGGTCCCTGTGCAATGTTCTATTACCGTCTATTAGCTAGAACATGTTCAACACATGCATGCAGAATAATGAAAGACCAGAGTATTTAACCAGATACTTTAGAGCATAAGAAAGTTAAAAATATGCCTATGTGAGTTTAAAATATATACACATACAGAACTTTGTTTCTCCCTTTGGCCCACAATGCATAATTGTATTAAGTACAAGCTCCAGGAAGTCACGATAAATATTAAGTTTTTACAGGAATATGTGAGGACAGTAGAATGCTCCCTATACCTCTTTCTTCCTATCATAAAACATATATCTTCTTCTTTCTACTTCCCTCTGTTTATGAGTCTATCTACAAGCCCATATGGGATTCTAGGAGTTTCATAGACTTATTCTTCTTCACTGTGGCATTCTTCACTGTGGCATTGTATAAATGCAAGATGCAGACTTTTTTTTTTAATTGGTGCATTATAATCATACATCTTTGTTAGGTACAAGCTGGTAAAGGCATACATGCACACATTTCTCATTTAGCTCTTCCCCAATTCCCGCCCCACTCTCTTGCCCTCCCTCCTTCTCAGGTTCAGTTTAGTGATTGACTTTGATATGTTTGTGAAAGTACATCATATGCATTAGGGTGTCCCCCCTCCCCCATCACCTTCAGTTAAGTCACCTTCTTTGCTCATCTAAGGTTTCTCCTTCATCTGGAGTCCCTCTTATGCCCTATTTTCTCCCTAGCATCCACATATTAGGGAGAGCATATGATTTTTTACTTTTTGTGACTGACTAATCTCACTTAACATAATGTTTTACAATTCCATCCATTTCCCTGCGAATGACATAATTTTGTTCTTCTTTATGGCTGAGTAAAATTCCATTGTGTACATATCCCATAGTTTTATAATCCATTCATCTGTTGATGGACATCTTGGCTGGTTCCATAGTTTGGCAATTGTGAATTTTGCAGCTAAAAACAGATACACACGAAGATGCAGATTTCTTATAGAGAAATCTAGTTAATGAAGAAAAGAGGTTAAAGAGATGGTAAAAATATGGCCAACTCACCATATGGAATACCTTTTGTGGTAGATATAGGATTGGTTTTAAGAGGTGATGCCAGTCCAATTTTGTTTAAGGAGTCTGTAGAGAAAAATTATTTTTAATTGAAAATATTTAGAGTAAGTTCACTAACTGACATTACTTACTTTCCCTGGCAGACCCTAAAACCACTGTGCTGTAGATTTCACTAATACCACCATCCATATGCTAGATGCCAGATTCTTTAGATGTGATTTTATGTATATGTCTTAATATCCCTGTTGCACATGGCTCTTTAAGAGAGCCAAAGAAGAGGGAATAAACTTAAAATGAGTAAATTTTTGGCATGTGACTAAGGTAAAAATTGTAAACTTCCTTCCTTGGCTCCATGATGTTATTTGTGGTTTCCTTGAATATCTATGGTTATCTCTCCCCAATCTCAGTCTTGTTTTCCAAAATCTCAATCTTTAGCTTGAAAAGGTATTCTTCAAGGTAGTGTTCATATCCTATTTTTACTCATCTATAAGTTTTTCTTCAGTATAAATCTTTTCCCTGAAAAGATGAACAAGATGGATGACATACAAGAAACAGCTAGATATCACCATTAGAAATTCCTGCAAGAAGCCAGGTGTGATGGCACACCTGTAATCCCAGTACTTGGGAGGCTGAGACAGGAGGACCACAGGTTCGAAGCCAGCCTCAGCATCTTAGCAAGGTCCTCTGCAACTTAGTGAGGCCCTGTTTCCAAATAAGAAACAAAATTGGACTGGGGTGTGACTGAGAGGTAAAATGCTTCTGGGTTCAATCCCCAATGCCACAAAAATAAATAAAATAAAGTAAGATAAAGTATATCACCATAATGTTACCAGAATTGTATGTTGGAGTGGGATTCAAAATTCTACAATTAGATATAAAAGTTTTAGATATAAAAGAAATCAGAACACAGAGATAAAGTATCATTCAATTAAATTTTTATCAGCAACTTTGCTTTTTTCCACCTTTGGTTTGTGAACATACCATTACATATCAGTGGGAATTAAAAATTAATTTCATGATAATGTATTGTAATTTTATCTCACAGAAAAAGCTCTCAATATGGAAGGACATCTGATTTCTAGCAGGCACAGAAACCTCAATAGATTATTAACTTGTGGATAATAAGAGTTGGACCAATAAAATAAAACTACTCAAGGTCATGTATTTCTCCTTCCCTAAAGGACATGACCATACTTGATGTGAGCAGGTAACACGAGACATGTTTCATCCAAACCTTATACTGTACCTGTCCTATCCTGCTGAGTCATGGGATTATGCTTCCACCCACCTGTTCTTAATATCCAAATTAATATTCTGAGCCCATATATATTCCAGGTCTCTAACCCATGATAACATCCAGCTGAGGGATAAATAGGTGCTAAGAAAATGGTTAACAGGCTGAAAGTTAATTATTCATATACAATAAATCAAGCCATAACTGAAAGTATATTAAAATTAACTTTAAAATTAACTTTAAAACCCAAGCAGAAAATATAGTCCTTGGTTACTTTCCTTGGATACAAAAACGAAAATATTAGCAATAGAAGGAAGCTTAAAATTTTGACCTTAGGTTCATGCCAAAGATTTACTCACTGCTATCATTCTCCCCTTTCTCTGGAGACTCCTTTTTCACCTTCCAAATATTCTGAAACATTCTCCACATTTTACACGTTTCTATTTCTACTGGTGAATCAGCCACTGGCTCATGGATCTTCAGGCTAAAGATTTTTGGCATTGTGAGTTCATGAGCTCCTAGGGTAAGAAATTTATTCTCCTACTGTACTTCATGGTACCCATAGATGCCAGTCAATGTTGCAACCACCCTGGCTAGTCTGATGGCTTTTCAAATGAAAAGGCTGGATTATTATATTACTTACCTAACTTATGTTTTTCTTTGGGATCATCATAAGTCACAACCGCATCATAAATAGAGTTTGGGTTAAATTCATTTAAGTCCTCAAATGTCAACTGTAAAGATTACAAACACAACTAGAGAAGTGGTTAAGAACAGTTTAAAGAGTTTCCCTCTGTGCTTTTAAAGGCTCTCATTCTCACATATGCCATTGATAGAAGTATAAACTGTGGTCTCTTTGGAAGGCAACTTGGCACTGACTACCAGGTTTAGACGCACAAACCCTTTGACCCAGTAAGTTCATTTCTGGAAATTACATCTATCCACATGTGTCTAAAGACAGGACACCGGGGTCTTCATGGCAGCATTGCAGGTATGGATAAAAACCCAAACTCACTGAACATTTAGTAATAGAACAGGAGTCTGCTGAGAAGGAGCCTTACTTTTAGTTGTATATACTTTTAATCCACTGAAATCTTGAAAACAACATATAGATCCCTCTTTAGAGTGAAAAAAATGGCAAGAAGGTTGTAGTCATAATGACAATTGAACAATCCAGATGAAGTTCTACAGCATAGCCAACTTCTCTGTAAATTCCTTAACTGCTTACCTTTATGATGTATTTCTCTGTAGCATGAATAAACCAATGGCACCATGCATTGCTGAGACACAAAAAAGGATAACTGGCTCTGCAAATTGTCCTGTTTTCTACTAAAATGGCCATTCTCCCACAAACAGAACCTGTGGAGATGTAGAGAAAATCCAAAGTGAATGGCAAAAGCCTTTCCTTTTTTTTTTTTTTTTTTTTGCGGTACTGGGGATTGAACTCAGGGGCATTCTACCTCCGAGCTACATCCCCAGCCCTATTTTTTATTCTTTATTTTGAAACCGAGTCTCACTAAGTTGCGGAGTGCCTCACTAGGTAGCTGAGGCTGGGCGCAAACCCGGATCCTCCGGTCTCAGCCTCCCGAATGCTGGGATTACAAGCGTGTGCCACCACGCCCGGCAAGCCTTTCCTTTTGCTATCCTCACACCGAAGACAAACAGTAGAGAATTAAATACCTGAAATACTTAACCTGCTTCTGAGTTCTGGATAGCAGTAAAGGAAAGCTCAGAGCCACTCCTGCTGGTTTCTGCATCAGAAACAAAGGTAACCATGGCCTCATTGCACGATGAGGGCAATATGTCTCTATACTCCTTAACTTGGAAGGAAAAGAAATTGAAATAACATTACTGAAGTGTGGTGGAAACTTCTATGCAATTATTTTTCTAGTATTATCTTCCAGGAGCTCTCTGTCCTAAACATACCAAATGCTTCAGTCAGCATTGTCACTAATGTGATCCAAATACCTAATGCACACATTATAGGGAAAGGAAGATTAACTTGTTTACCTATTCAGAGATTTCAGTCTAAATAGAGAGTCCATTTTAAGCTGGCTGCCAAGCAGGAGTCAGGGCTGTGGCTCTTTAGGGCATGATGTTGGGGAGCAGAGAGAGAAGGGTAAGAATTTGTGTCAACTTATGGCAGGAGGACACAAAGAAGAAAGAGAAGCTGCAGTTGCCCCAGAAACCCTGTCCCTGGCCACACTGCCAGGGTCCCTTCCTCAGCAACCAACTGCCACCTCCAACATGGCTGCATTGACTACTATATAGGGTCTACCGGACATTTTAAATCTGAAACATCAAACTATTTAGTGGTCTCCTCACTCATTCCAAACCCTGTGTTTCAATAATTTTGCTATTCTACTCACCTATTTCTCTCTCCCCATCTCACAAGTTAAATTCTACTCATCCTTCAGGACCTGACACAAGGTCCAGTTTTCCTATGAACTTTCTCAGACACCCACTCATGACTACAGCTACGTTTTTAAAATCACCTTAGCACATTCCCTATTCCACAGCATTTCCTACTTTGTGAGACACCTCCAGTGATCTCAAACTACAAGCTCCTTTGCTCCGAGACTGTTTTTTCTCTACATGTTCAGTTCATGGTATCGTTTCATACATAGTTGATTTTAAGCAAATGATTGGTTGAAAGAATGATTACTAGGTAAATAGTAGACCTGAGGATGAAATTGTTTAGTCAATGAATATCATAACCCTCACCACAATTATCTTTCCTCTAGCATCCTGTCAAATGTTTGTGAAAAAACATTTGTCCTATCATTGGACTTGAGGAGATCTAGAGACTGACCTTCTATCATGTTTAACACAAAATATTTCAACTAAAGTAGATCTATCAGTTATGTTTCTATAGCTTATTTGACAAAATAAATGTAATGATTGAAATGGTCTATTGAATCTTGAGAAAAAATAAATCATGAAACAACACACAGTGCAGTTCAAAGTGTGTGTGTAAATGGATATACATGAAAATATCAACAGTGATGTCTGGGGATGTAGCTCAGCATTAGCATGTGCCTAGCAGTGGCCTAGCTTGTGTGAGGCCCTGGGTTCAATCCCCAGCAACAAAAAAAGAAAAAGTTAACAGTGGTTATCTCTAGGTTGCAGATTTGTGAATGACATATTTTTTCCATTTTACTCATCTCTATCAAGTTTGTTAAACATGCACTCACTTTTGTGATAAAAAATGAAAATATTAACATTGCCTTGAAAGGTTTTCCAACAATTGAACCATCATCTTCATTCAATACTGTTATCAAACTTGAAATGTGATATTTGTTGTCTACGTTAGAAAAACAATGAGGAGAATAATTGGATAATTCACTATTAACTGTTCCACTCTTATAACCCCTCCCCACTCACATTCCATCTAGAAGGGCATAGTATGTAAGATAAAACAATTGCCCTGTGTGCAGAAATCTTTTAAGGTCCTTTAGCATCTTGATTGTCTTTTAAACAATCTAAATTGATAAAGTAAATGTAACATACTTACTCACAGGCACTCCACCACTGCACTTCAAAGATACACAGCAATGATCACACCCAACTTGATTTCTTCTGCCTAAACTTGTCAATTTTATCAGAATAATTTTGTCTTCTGGCACCATTATTTTCCAGATACATAAGCTAGGGTAGGAGAAGGTAGGGAAAATATAATGAGCAGCACAGTTAAGTTTGCCAAATAAGATCTAATGCCCGTAACTTAGTTCATAGCTTACCAAGAATAAAATGCTACAGAATATTAGAAGATAAAAATAATGGAAATTTCTTATGTGATAAAAATATGCTTATGGCCAAATTTATAACATTTATCCACCAATAGGTGAGTATCAATCAAGGAATACCTAGAAACCACCACTTAAATTTTATTTGGTTATAAAATTCTGGAATTTTGATCTATAACCTGAAAAAAAATCTCTCAGGTTTTTCTCTGTTATTATTCGTCTAATTAAAATTCATAATATTCACCCAGAAGTTAAACTATGGATGATTAATTCTTATGAACTACGGATTAACTGTGCCGTGTATGCCAACCCTGACCAGCCAAATCTTCCAAGGTCATGCTAAGTCAATCCCTGGGGTTGCCATGTCATCTAATTTCCAGCAAGATCAGCTGTGACCTTTCACTAACATCTTTAGAAACATGTCTAAATGTTTTTGACATAGTCTTACATAATTTAACACATAATACTTTACCTTTAATTTCTCACATGGATTCATATTATTCAAGAAAAGAAATTCCAGTGGGCCATAAATCCTGACTTCTTTCATATTTCACATTCATCTGAATGCAATACAATCTTATCAGGACTCTAACATGTCAGAATGGACTTTGTTCCAAAATTTGGCAATCTTCATCAGTGACCTTAGACCTGTTAACACCTCTGCCGCTCTCTAAGTAATAAACGTTCAGGGTTGTAGGAGCAATCCAACTTTTTTATAGCAGTTTCCAAAAGTCAAAGCTAATAATTCTTCTTGCCAAACAGCTTAGCCAGAAACTCTTTAATTTAATCTTTCAATTCCACTCTATCATCCTGATATAGATGTAAAAGTAGACTGCTAGAATAGTATTAAAATCATTTTAAAAATTTCCATTTTAAAAGCAATAAGCTGCCTGAAATAATATAAAGCTCACTTTACTCAGCATTTCAATTGAGAAAGCAATGTACATCCATCACCCTTCATGAGACTCATACTTCTCTGAGAGGGCAGGAAAGAAATTATACTCTCTGATCCAAATGGGAAAACTGACATTGATATGAAAAGACTCATCAAATCTTTAGGAACTATAGTTCAGGCTTCGTGACTTCAATGACCAGTACTTTCCCGTTTTCATCAAATTGTTTTCTGCCTCCAAATCTCTTAACACAGAGATAGAACAGAGGGTTCAAGTAATATGCCAACCTTGATTTACTGTTAACGATCTCCATATTTAAGAGGATTTTGAGGTCTAGTCAAGTGAGAGAAGGGTGCCAAAATTAAGCTGATTTATTCATTCATACATCTACTGAGCATTCATTACATACTAGGTAGCGTTCTGGGCTCTGAGAAATGCCATGTCTTGCGCAGGCATCGGAGGAGGGAAGAGGAACCTGGAGTCATTTCTGCGAGTCTAGCTACCACCTCCCAGAATAAAGAGAGGCTTGTTGGGATTCTAGGGCTCCCTGCTTCTTCTTTACATCTTTCTCCCTTTCCATTTCCTAATTAGGCCATTTGGAATATACAAGACCATTTCACTATTCAAGTCTAAGCTTCTATGTGAGAAATACCACTAATTATGTGAATTGGCCTCGGGCCTAATTTCCAAGACACATGTCTTTCCACATTTGTGTGTGTGTGTGTGTGTGTGTGTGTGTGTGTGTGTGTGGTACTGGGGATTGAACCCAGGGATATTCTACCTCTGAGTTACACCCCCAGTCCTATTTTGTAATTTTTATTTTGAGACAGGGTCTCACTAAGTTGTAGAGAGTCTCACTAAGCAGCTGAGGCTGGCCGTGAACCCGGATCCTCAGGTCTCAGCCTCCCAAGTACTGGGATTACAAGCGTGCACCACCACGCCCAGCGTCTTTCCACATTTTAACATTCTAAAATCAGAATGTGTCTTATAATCACTATAGGCCTGGGCTGAAAGAACTTTCCCAGGAAGAGTTTATATTAGCTTTTGCCAGTCACCTGGAAGTACCATCAACTTCATACTAACCAATTTTTATTAGTGAGATATTTTGAATGGTACTTCTGGTAAGAGTTTAGGCTATAAATCATTCTTAGTATTAGCTTGTGATTCAGATTCTCGGGGTAGATTTTTCCCCTCCCCACATAGCTTTCGGTGTGGTGGGTTTATATCTTATTTATTTAATCTTTCATCAAAGGGGTAGCCTCTAATATTTTAGCTTTATATGGATCTATCTTGGGTATTGTGTTTTCTGTATTGGTGGCACATCAAATAATGATGTATATATATATATATATATATATATATATATATATATATATATATATATATATATTTATTTATTTTACATTTGTTGAAACACAGTACAAATTCGTGCTGGTACTAAATGGATTGTAATGATGCCAAAGGCCTTTTTCATCTCTATTTGACAACTTACTTTAGTCCCTATAAGCTAGCTAATATCTTCTTTATTACTTAATCTCAACTTCATCCTCTAAACTTGTGAAGCATTTGAAAGCTCATATGATTACTAAGATATCTAGTATAAATTTCTTCGACTTTTCTACAGATTCCTTTAACTTTTGTTGCTTTCCCAGGAAGGGAATTATTATTCCTTCTCTTTAAAGCCAAATCATATTTGTTGTGTTCTCACGATACTAGCTTTTTTATTTCTATATATTTCTCTTGACTCTTACTCTTTCTTCTGCACATAAATACAGTTGTGTCTATCCAGACAAACATAATGCTCCTCTTGAACTGCTTAAAAACCATAGCCCCATCTTCCTACCTCAGATGATGAAAGTTCCATTCTTCTAGTAGTTCAGTCAAGAACCCTCAAGTCACACAAAACCCAAATGTTTGACTCATCACCAAATCCTGTGATTCTACCACTTTTCACCACCTCTATTGCTACAAATCTGGTCAAAATCTCCAAAAGCTAGGAGAGTAATTATTGCAGTAATTACCAGCATTTGGTCTTTCCTATATACCATCTATTTTCAACACAATAACTAAAGTGATCCCTTAAAACTAGATCAGATCACATTCCTCTGCTCAAAATTTTCCAATGGCAGGCTGGGAGTACAACTCAAAAATAGAGTACTTACTTAGTATGCAAAAGACCCTAGGTTCAATTCCCAGGACCATGAGAAAAAAATCTTCCAATGGTTATCCACATTAGAATAAAACCCAAAGGTTTTTTTTTTTTTTTTTTTGCGGTACTGGGGATTGAACTCAGAGGCATTCTACCTCTGAGCTATACACTCAGCCCTATTTTTTATTCTTTATTTTGAAACAGGGTCTCACCAAGTTGCGGAGTGCCTCACTAGGTAGCTGAGGCTGGCCGCGAATTCAGATCCTCCAGTCTCAGCCTCCCAAATGCTAGGATTACAAGCATGCGCCACCACGCCTGGCTCCCCAAAGATCTTTTTATGTCCAATAAAGCCAAAACAGTCTGGCTGCTGTCATTCTCATTCAATGCTAGCTGTTGGTACTCATTGGTATTCCACAAATATACTAGTTTTTTCTTCAATAATCTCCTAAAATATAGCTTCTGACCCCATAGTTCAGTTGTAAAATTTTGCATTTCCACATATAACAGCACTCTATCTGAACTCATTTTGACTTCTACAAAATCTGACACTACTTACTCACCCCTTGTTTGTCTTGAAACTCTTTCCTGCAGAGATCTCTGCAATACTTACTTTGAATTGCTATATTAGAGAGTAAATGGACTGCCATCTGCATGTCCTGTACCCAAGATACAAACAGTTTGTTCAAACTCCCACTTACCAAGGACATTACTATCTGAGGTGGACATTATGGTTTGGATTCAGAATGTTCCTTTGCCCTCATGTGGTTGACAAGGCAGCCATGTTGGGGATAGCATTTGGTTGCTGGAGAGAAGTACCCGGGGACATGATCAGGGACAGTGTTTCTAAGGCAGGCTGCTGCAGCTTCCTGCTCTTTCTCCTTTCTTCTCTGCTGCCATGAGCTGACACAAGCTCTTATCTACCTCTACCCCTGCTTCCTGCCATCATGCCCAAAGGACTGGTAGCCCTGACTCTGAGCCAGTATAAAATAGACTTTATATACTTGGGCTGAAATCTTCAGAATGGTAACCAAATAAATCTTCCTTCCTATAAGTTATGGACATCAAGTATTTTAGAGCAACGTGGTGAGAAAGCTGACTAAAACAGTGGGCCAATCTCAGAAATCTCTCAAACTAGAAACTAATATTGGGTTAAAATCTATCTTCTTGCAATTAGTCAGAACAAGCTCAATTTGCTTCTCTGGTAGCATCTCAGATAAATCCATATTGTTCCTTTCTCCTTCTCAGTCCTATTAGGATCAAAAAATATACCAGTCAGGTATGATGGCACATGCCTGTAATTCCAGTACTTGGGAGGATGAGATAGGAGAATTGTTTCAGGACAGCCTCAGCAAACCTAGTGAGACTCTCAGGAACCAAGAGAGACCTTGATTTAAAACAAAAAATAACAAATAGGGCTGGGGGATGTAGCTCAGAGGTAGAATGCCTCTGGGTTCAATTCTTAGTATCACCAAACCAAATCAAACCAAATTCCTGGTTTTCTCAATCATACCTCTCAAGTCATTGTTTTAGATTTCTCTCTTTGGGGCTGAGGATGTAGCTCAGTGATTGAGAATGTGCCCAATATGCACAAGGCCTTGGGTTCAGTCCCCAGCAATACCAACACACTATCTATCTATCATCTATCTCATTATTCTTCAGATAAATTCTAGATTCTTAACGTCCCTGTTTAAAGATGGTACCAAAAGGTCCTCTTTCTGAGGATAGTATGCGCACTCTTATTCTAGATATTACTCTCCTAATAGTTCAATCAAAGATGCCAAGATGCCAAAACCTTTACTGGTCTCTTCTCATTACAGGGTTGACTTGGGAAAAGGTCATCTTAGACCTCTAAGCCTTTTAAATATGGGCAGCAATTAAGCTACACACTCCCTACCTCACCCTTAAAACACTTAAGTTCAGCTTACCCTAGTTTTTTAAAATTATCACCTTTTCATCATTTTAGTTTCACATTGCCTATGGCATAGAGTCTAAATTCCTTTGCATAGAATCCAAGGACCTCGAGTATAATGAATTCCTGACCATCCCTTCTATCCTCATCATCCATGGCTACCCCAGTTCCCATTCTTATTGCACTTAAACCAAACTGGGATGCACAAAGCCCAAACAACTTGTATTTTTCCCACCTTTTTGACACTGCTTATACAGATTTCCCTTTACTTACAATGACCTCATTCTTGTTGCTATCTCTTAAAACATTAGAGCTACAAAGGAAATCAAAAGCTATAAAGTCATGACTTCAACATCTAGTTTCATTGCTACCCTTTTTCTAAAGCATTCCTCCCTCCAAATTCCCCAACCACTCTGCACACACACTTTGCAAACCCCCTTATGGGAATCAATCTCCATTTTCCATGGCACCAACATACTTGAGTGATGTCAACTATAAAGCTTATTTCATTCCTTTAGTATAGTTATTTTGTGAAGCCCTCCTTCCTACCAGACCATAAACTCACAAATCTGTTATCTACCTTTGTGTACCTTTCAATGCTCAATGCCACTTTAATATTAATCTAAATAACTTAAGAAAATGAGATACATGCCAAGGTAATTTCTGAAGCTTAAAGGTATCTTTAGCCATACAGAGCACAGTGTATGTAGAAAAAATTCAAAAGATACTAAAGCTTATAGAGCATGAACTATTTTTCCATTTTCCAAGCGATAATTAACAAAATATTACTATGATTATAGAAATAAGTTTGATAGCATTAATCACTAAATTCTCACAGTAATCTCATTACTGGATGCTTTTAATATTAGAAATTTAAAGACATCAGTTCAGTTAAGTGTTAGTCTTAATACTGTTTGAGTATTTATATTAATGAGTTGCAGAAGTATCAATTAGTAAATATTTGACAACCAGAAAATATCAAATGAAATATATATGTTTATATTAAGTAAAGAAGTAGAGATACTAAACAAAACTGCCAAAATATAATCATTTAAATTATCTGGTTTTAGCCGGGCATGGTGGCACACGCTTGTAATCCCAGCATTCGGTAGGCTGAGACCGGAGGATCTGGGTTCACGGCCAGCCTCAGCTACCTAGTGAGGCACTCCGCAACTTAGTGAGACTCAGTTTCAAAATAAAGAATAAAAAATAGGGCTGGGGGTATAGCTCAGAGGTAAAATGCCCCTGAGTTCAATCCCCACTACCGCAAAAAAAAAAAAAAAAAAAAAAAAAATTATCTGGTTTTGTGGTGAGAAAAAAATCCAGAAATCATTCCTACCTAGGATACATACCAATTATGAGAATAATTGTCTTCTTTGGAACAGGGGTACGGAATCCTCCTATTTTCTCCAAATAACATCAGCAACTGAGGCCTATACTCTTCAAAAATATGAGGAAGAGGTAGATTATTTGCCCATTTTTGAATATTTCAAAATTATATAACTGTAGCCAAAAGCCATACAATTTCCTATTTATTATTTATGGGTATATATTCCTAAGGGCCATGGTCTAGACATTGTATTTGCAAAAGGTCTAAAAAATGTCTGAATAATAATGTTCTTTAACAGAATTGTTCAGATGTAACATTTATCCAACTTTCCCAAATCATGTGTGATACAGAGGCTAACAATTTATGAGACTTATAGGGTCTTTCCTCATCTCTTCTAGAACATTCTGGGTAATGTTAAAATCCCATTGTATAAAGATATACAGCTTTTAGTCATGGCATGACACGTTTTCATCATCTACTCAAAAATTTCAGATGCCAGTGTAGGCTTTAAATGTTGGATGGTCTATGTATGAATGCAAATAATAAAGTTTGAATTTTAAAAACAAATAAAATTCAGTTATGAATAGGGTATATTCCTTGTATTTGCTTTCTCCCACGTTGACATTCTATGTAGGCTATTATAACCACACATACCCTTTCCTCTCTGGCTTCCATCCATGCCTTCGACAGGATTCAGGTCCTTTGTTGGCAGGGGTTGGCCCCAGTCCAAATCTATAGGTGGAATAACGAGTTAACTTTCCTAACAGCAAATAATAATCATTTGGTTAAAATTTTGGACAATGTGTGACATTAAAGGAATATTAAATAATTTCTACTTAATTCAATCTAGAGAATACTTTCTCAGTCTGTAGCCTATTATGCCTTTAACTTTCTTTTTTTTGGGGGGGGTACTGGAGATTGAACCCAGGGGTATTCTATGTTTGAGTCACACTCCCAGCTCTTTTTAAATTTTTTGAATTTTGAAATAGGTGACACTGCTCTTAAGTCTTTAAAAAAGATGGAAGGAAGCCTGGCATGGTGGCACATACCAGTAATCACAGTAAATGGGAAGGTGAGATAGGAGGAATGCAGGTTTGAGAGCAACCTCAGCAACTTAGTGAGACCCTCAGCAACCTAGCAAGACCCTGTTTCAAAACAGGGCCAAAAAATAACAATGGCGGGGTGGGGGAAGGTGTGGCTTGGAGATAGAATACTCCTCGGCTCTATCCTCAGCCAACACACACACACAAAAACATCTCTGAAGGACTACAAGGAAGAAGAAAGCAATTTGTTTGGATGGTTTGTGAAAAATTTGATTCATTAGCTTTTTAAGGATTAAGAAAACCTAATTCCATTTGCAAAGCACAGCCAGCAATGGGAGAGGGGTGGAGAAGGAGCTAGAAAGAAACTGGTAAATAGGCCAAAAAGGGGATGAGAGGCTTAGAAAGATGATCTTAAGTATTATTTAAATAAATTGCTTATCATATTCTGGTGTTCATTTGACCTGGGAACTAACTATTAATGCCCGATTTTATTGCTCTTTAAAATTCAATTGCTATCATTAACCTTTGTTCAGGCCTTATTAACCTTTTCAACTCTCTCTTCTAGATAATCAAAACAGGATACAGTCAGTACCAGAAGGGAGGTGACCCTGCAGCCTGGCAGTGAGCGGAGTACATCACGCTGAAGAAAGACCCAGGGAAAGTGAGCTCCACCCACAAGAGCAGTTCTCAAGTCCTCGGCTAGGTGGCCGACCTTGGACCACAGTGAAGGAGAGACAGACCAATGGAGGCAACAGGCTTTGCTGCTCTGGATCTTGGCCTTTAAAATGTTTGGTTCCTATACTAAGCTAGTTGTTCCCAGAGGTTGTGTTCTCTTGCACCGTCCTGTTCTGCAGAGGCCATCCCTTATGCCCTTTCTTCTGCAGAGCCTGCCCCTTTTCGTGCCAAACCTGGCCTCTCAGCTGAGCCTCCCACATCCCTCCTCCCCAGTACTCTTCCACCTGACTTGATCTGTATTTCACCCTATCGCAACTGTCTACTTTTTTTTTCTTCACTAATAGTTATAAAGTTCCTAGAGGACAGGTTTGGCATCTCCAGATCCACATTCTCCTAATCTAGATTCTAGGGCCACTGAACAAAATCAGCTCTCCAAATTCTCCTTCATTTCCCCCATAGTTTCCAAGAGAAATTAACAAGGCTGAATGAGAAAAGCGGGGGAGGAGGAATTTTTAGTGTTTTTAAGTAAGGCAGAGGAAATAAATGTCCACCGGACAAATTAAAGTCTCTAGCACGTCTCAAAGACTGTTTTTTAAATCTCATAAATGGAAAAAGACACATCCATGAAACTTTTATGCCAGGATTCAGTTGGTTTGAGTCAAACTGACAGGAATCAATGCTCAAATTCTGAGATAAAAGGTCATATACATCGGACTAAGAGTTTATAATCAGTCATATTCTTTCTTTGTTCTAAATATTAGCTCTGATTCTATCACAAACATATCATAGTACCCTTGAGATAAGCATAATCAATTTTTTTTTTTTTTGCAGTAATGAGGATTGAACGCAGAAACATTCTACCTCTGAGCTACACCCCCAGCCCTATTTAATTGTTTCTATTTTATTATTTATTTTGAAACAGGGTCTCACTAAGTTGTGGAGGGCCTCATTAAGTAGCTGAGGCTGGCCGCGAACCCGAATCCTCCTATCTTAGCCTCCCAAGTACTGGGATTACAAGGGTGAGCCACCATGCCCAGCTTCAATTTTTGACTTGGAATGAAAAAGAATTTACTCACCTTTGATCAGGTTTTGAGTGATAAAATTAATCAACTCAAGCACCTTGGAAAAAATGCCAGGTAATGCCCTTCTGTGGTAATTTCTTAGAGGACCTGAACCTCTAGCACAACCGGCTACCCAGGAAGCTATTCCAGCAAGAGTCCAGCTTCTGTCACATCTTCTACAAACCAGTGGTCCTCCAGAGTCCCTCTTCTGTGGGTAACAATTTGAAAATATTCACAGGTTAAAATATTTGTCACTTCCACAAACATCAGCACTCATCTCAAAAAGACAAAGGCGGCTCTGGGCTTTGTGTTAATTCATTTGATACCTGTCAGTTTGACTCAAACCAACTGAATCCTGGCATAAAAGTTTCATGGGTGTGTCCTTTTGCATTTATGAGATTTAAAAAACAGTCTTTAAGAAGAGATTCGCTAGAGACTTTAATTTATCCAGTGGACATTTATTTCCTCTGCCCTACTTAAAAACACTAAAAATTCCTCCTCCCCCACTTTTGTTTCTTCATCATTGGCTTCAAGGCATGATCTTTCCACCAAAAGGTAATATCCTTCTTCCTACTGGCTACAATATTCTAAAGCTAATATTCAAGTTTTCTCTTTTACCTACTTTTTTTTTTTAACTACCATGTACATTCCAAAAATCAATGAAAGAAGGAGGTGACGATAGTTGTTTTGTTTGTATGCTTCTACTGTAGCTTCTCAGCCAGAACTGCGGGGTTATCTCTCAAGTCCCCAGCATCAGTGCATAGAGCTTCCAACGTCAAGCAAGGGCTAAAAGCTTTAAAAACAGAAAGCCTGGAAACCTAATTTTGTTCCAAGGGTATAAGTAAAGGATTACATAGGCTCCCATGGTAGAGAACAAGATTTTAGGATTCTGTCTTCTATAATGTTTCAAAACATATATTTCTTTTTTTAATTAATTGGTGCATTGTAATCATACATCTTTGTTAGGTATAAGCTGGTAAAGGCATACATGCACACGTTTCTCATTTAACCCTTCCCCAATTCCCACCCCACTCCCTCACCCTCCCTCCTTCTCAAGTTCAATTTAGTGATTGACTTTGATATATTTGTGAAAGTACATCATGTGCTTTAGGGTCAGAACATATATTTCGTTGGGAGCATGTTCCAGACAATTTTGTGTTAAACTCTCCTCAAAAGGAACAGAACGAGCCAGACATGGTGGCGCATGCTTGTAATCCCAGTATTTGGGAGGCTGAGACTGGAGGATCCAGGTTTGCAGCCAGCCTCAGCTACCTAGTGAGGCATTCTGCAACTTAGTGAGACCCTGTTTCAAAATAAACAATAAAAAATAGGACTGGGGGTGTAGCTCAGAGGTAGAATGTCCCCGAGTTCAATCCCCAGTACCGAGAAAAGAAAAAAAAAAGGAACAGAACAACAACAACAATAATATTACTTTAGTGCTTCAGGCAAAAAAGGACTGCCTATCATAACTACATGTAGTACAAAGCACCTTTAGTCCACTTGTGATCTAAGTTAGAAAGTGGAATGACTAAGTTTCTGGCTCCTCCCTCCCAGGCTTCTCCTGTCACCCCCTTGAAGAAAAACTTCAAATTTCTTGCAACAGATAATAATTCCAGGGAGCTCCCATAGGCAGCTTCTGGCAAAGAATAAGGAACCTCTAATGTTCCACCTTAAAAAAAATGTAGGAGCAATAATTTACTTGGAAGGCTTATATAAAGTTAAAAGTTTGGACTCATGTTTTTTATAAGATAGTCTTTTTTTTCTCTACATATCTTATAAATATTGGTTTTATTTTTGTAGTTGTTGTGTCTCTCAGGAGCTTACTCTCATTCATAACATCCCCTACCCAACAGTTACTAAGATTATTCATCTTAGGTCAAGCATATTCTGTACAGAAGGGAAAAAAATCGGTGTTTAACAAAAATGTGAAATGAAAAGTAATTCACAGCTGGAATTATTATGTTTCCAAGAGAGTCATTCTGCGTAATTCCATTAGGTTGGACACTGAAAGTAACCCATGGCCAAAGCTCACCAAAATAGAGAAAGGTAGAAATGGGCACAGGAAAGAATTTCCTCAGCAAACTTTTTCGGTAGAAGGCAGATAGAAAGATGAGGAAAAGGAACTCTGAAGCAGTAACTCCCCAAAAGCATCGGCTGGGGAAAGGCAGAATCCACTTCCACTCACGAATTACTGAAGAACTGGCTGGTTTATACTTTGGTACCTTGCAGGCATACTTTTCCCTTTCGAGAAAACTGGCACACAGCAGGGTCCCCCTCCGAGGATGGAGGTTCATACTCTTGAACACCGCATTACACATTCTGTCATCCATGATGGGAAGTGCCATTTCTTGAAGGACATTTGAATATTCTGAAGCTATAGAGAAAGGAATGGTAAGTTAGTCAACAATTATAGCCACTCAACAAATTAGTAAATAGCCTACAAGTTTATAACCATTTCAAACAAATTTTAG
This sequence comes from Graphiurus murinus, assembly GCA_004027655.1. NCBI lineage: Eukaryota > Metazoa > Chordata > Mammalia > Rodentia > Gliridae > Graphiurus > Graphiurus murinus. Next base: position 41,870 of record PVLC010007476.1, on the reverse strand, counting down.
CCAAATGTAAAAGTCGGTTTTGGCCGGGCGTGGTGGCGCACGCTTGTAATCCCAGCATTTGGGAGGCTGAGACAGGAGGATCCGGGTTCGAGGCCAGCCTCAGCTACCTAGTGAGGCACTCCGCAACTTAGTGAGACCCTGTTTCAAAATAAAGAATAAAAAATAGGGCTGGGGATATAGCTCGGAGGTAGAATGCCCCTGAGTTCAATCCCCAGTACCGCAAAAAAAAAAAAAAAGTCGGTTTTGTTTTTTTTTCCCCCTGTGGATTCCATATTTCTAAGATCAGAAGTGTGATAATGGACAGTGTTAAGAAATTCAGCAGACTTCATGTACCAAGCAATTGTGGCTTTCCTGGATATATGCTTAAATGTTTCAAGGGGGAACTTTAATCAACAAAAATATTTTGTAAAAGTCTGGATCTTAAAAAGCCACAATATAATTTTTTAAGCTTTACTGACATATAATCATCAAATACATTGTTCATATTCAAAATATTCAATGTGCTATTTTGATATATGTATAAGTGTGAAATGATTACCACAAACTAACATATCAGCTCACATAGTTACCTTTTTCCTTGTAGTGAGGATACTTAAGATTTATTCCCTTGGGAAATTTTAAGTATACAATGCATTCTTCTTCTATTATTATTATTATATAATTATTATTGTTTTGGTACCAGGGATTGACCTCAGGGGTATTCCACCTCTGAGCTATACCCTAACCCTATTTTATTTTTCATTTTGAAACAGGGTCTAAGTTGTTGTGGCCTTACTATATTGCTGAAACTGGCTTCAAATCTGTAATCCTCCTGTCTCAGCCTCCTAAGTACTGGGATTACAGGTGTGTGCCACTACACCCAGCTATACACTACATCATGACCTACTACAGTCACAATGCTATGCACTAGGTCTCTAAAATATAATAATTGCATAACCAAGTTTTCATCCTTTCACAAGCATTTCCCCATTACCCCTATCCACCAAGCCTCTGGTAATCACCCTCTACTTTTTGCTTCTTTCATTTGAACTTTATAAAAAAAATCATAATATTAAACCAAGGAAACTTAACTGTTGGCTCTATTTTCTGACTACCCTTTTACCATATTCTTCTTTACCATAGTTACCTTTGGTTTCCTTTATCTGACATACCAATCAAAATTTCAGCAGGAGTGACATGAATGGCTTTTTTAAAAAGCCAAGTATGGTGGCACATTCCTATAATCCCAGTACTTAGGAGCCTAAGACAGGAGGATTGAAGGCTCAAGGACAGCTTCAGCAATGTAGCAAGACTCTTGGCAACCTAGTGAGATCTTGTTTTAAAATTAAAAAATCAGGCTGGAGGTGTATCTCAGAGGAAGAATGCCTCTGGGTTTCATCCCAGTACCATGAAAAAATACTGTAAGACTTTTGTGGTGAAGACAACCAAAAATATGCACGGGGTCAGAAATTAGGGAAGAAAAAAAAATATATATCACTCACGATCAACAAAATCATTTCTGCTTCCCCTGGGCCTGCAGAGACCTGGAGAAACTATCATGCACTTTTTCATGCCTCTTACTCTCTGAAATCTTTTGCCATCCACTGGCCATGCAAAGAATCCCTGCTTTATATTGATCAGCTCCATGGGGTAGACAGATTGGCCAAACAGCAATTTCTGAAATTACCCCCCCCCCCAAATCATAAAAATCATGAGGTTCTTGGATAGACAAATGCGGTGTATAATTGGGAAAGTAATGTGTGTTTAATTTCGTGGCTTTTATATTTTTTATAAATATAATGGGGACATTTTTAAAATCTCATTTGCAACTATGAGGAGGAAAGCTTAACAATCATAATTGTAGAAAGTTAGAAAAATGCAAGAAAATAAAATGAGGAAAAGTGCTTCATAGAGCTTCATAGACTCTCCCAAACTGTTAACATTTTAAGTGTATGCCCTTGTTCTGAAAGGTAGTTTTTCGTTTAATACTTATTAAGCGCTAACATGTGGCAAGCACTCTTCTAGGCCCCAATTAATGAGCAGGAAAAAACCTCTCTACCCTCATGGAGTTTATGGGAGGGAGGGAGGGAGGGAGGAAGGGAGAGGGCGAGAGAGGGAGAGAGAAAGAAAGAAATATGAGAATATGAATGAATGCATACCAGGTGGGTGGGGAGATAAAAACAACAAATATAAATTACTTAGTGGTTAAGTAACATATGCTCTGGGAAATCAGAGTAGGTTGGAGATAAGAAGTATGGAAGCCAGGCATGGTGGCACACACTTGTAATCCCAGTACTTGGGAGGCTGAGACTGGAGAATTGCAGGTTTGCAGTCAGTCTCAGCTACTTAGTGAGGCTCTCCACAACTTAGTGAGACCCTGTTTCAAAATAAAGAATAGAAAATAGGGCTGGGGGTGTAGCTGGGAGGTAGAATGCCCCTGGGTTCAGCCCCCAGTACTACAACAAAACAAAACAAACAAACAAAGAAACAAAAAACAGTAGGAGGAAAACTAACTGGAAAACTAAACTGGAATTTAAGGGAAGAAAATATTTCCAGGAAGAGAGTGTGAACAACTCTGATAAAAACTCCTATCAAGAAAGACAAGATTTGGAAGCCAGGCGTGGTGGCACACGCTTGTAATCCCAGCATTTGGGAGGCTGAGACTGGAGGATCCGGGTTCGAGGACAGCCTCAGCTACCTAGTGAGGCACTCCGCAACTTAGTGAGACCCTGTTTCAAAATAAAGAATAAAAAATAGGGCTGGGGGTATAGCTCGAAGGTAGAATGCTCCTGAGTTCAATCCCCAGTACTACGAAAGAAAAAAAAAAGAAAGACAAGATTTGGGGTGTTACTGTAAAGTTCAGCTACATGGAGGTCATTAGTGATTATGACAAGGGTAAATTTGGTGCAGTGGCAGGAGGGAAAGTCTGAGTGACTTTGATATCTATTAGATGTTTCAAGCCTATTACAGTCAATTATAAGAAACAAGAGGAAACTGACATTTTTAGCAAAGATGGCTCTTCACATAATTTTTCTATAAAAGAGAAGTGGGGTGATAATTTCCTTTGATATACAATTCTAGCTTGAGTTATTCTCAGGATTCCAAAGAACTTGTTCTACTATCTTCTGACGTTCATTACTGCTGTTGAGAAGTCAGCTGCCACCCTAATTGTCACATCTCATTCAGTAATCTGCTTTGCTATTTCCTCCAGCTTTTAAGATCCACATTTTACTTTAGTATCTCACATTTTCAGCATAACATGTCTAGATATAAAATTATTTTTAGTATCATTGTTGAGGCTACTGGGCTTTTTAAAACTGGAAGATTTATGTCTCATGAATTATAATTACTTTCAGCTGCTTTTTATTAAGTTATAGCCTCTCTCTCCCATTATCTTTCTAAAGCTCAAATTGTATGCTTCTCTGCCTCTTACACTGTTTGTCTCTTCTGGGTAATTACTTCAAATCTTCTACTTCCCTACATCTCATTTAATCTGGTAGACAATTTTTCTATTAAGTTTCTAATTTCAATTATGTTATTTTATATGTCCATTTTTATTGGCTGTGATCCAAATCCTTGCCCTCCATCAAACAGCTTATTGTTCTCTGGTCATTTTTAATACACTTTTACCTCTTTAAACTTAAGTAAAACATACATGCTGTACCTCATTTTCATATCTGTAACCTTGAAGGTATGGTTCTGGTGGTTAATGTTCTCAACTTGATCTTTGGTGGCAAATTTCTCTGTATGTTTTTGTGCTCACACTCATTAAAACTAAATGGGATTTAAGGTTTATTTCTTCAGGAAGGGTTTACTTTTGTTTCTACCAGAAGTGTGATTATTCACCTGGAACCATTTAAATTATATCACTCTGAACTACATTATGATATGAGACTATAATGCACCATTAAAAGCATATAAAATAATAAATGAACTATACTTCATTAAAAGAATAAGTGGCATGGAGTTTTGGGGCCACACAGGTAATGTCAATTCCAACATCAACGCTGAATGAGGGTTGGCTCATGACTACAGATTCTTCTCTGTCCTTAGCCAAGTTTCAATCCTGGAGGTTTCCTGTTCCTTTAATTTACAATCATCAACGCATCACCTTTCAGAGTATTCCACGTTCTACACAGTTTCTCCCATACCCAAGGAAATATTTAATTTTTTTTTAATGCAGTACTAGGGATTGACCCCAGGGGTGCTCTACCACTGAACCACATCTCCAGCCCTTATTTTGAGAAGACCTTGCTGTATTACTCAGGCTGGCCTGGAATTTGCAGTCCTCCTGCTCGGCCTCCAGAGCAGCTGGGATTGCAGATATATGCTATCATGCCCAGCAATCCCTAGGATTTTTAAGATCATTTAGGTACCTTAAGGGCAGTGACCTGCTTCAGTAGCTGGCTAACTCTTCTAGATTTCTGCTCTTTGTTTTTGGCCACAAAACACTTATTTTTAATGCATTAACAGAAGCAAATTTTTAGTATTTTATCTAGAATGTTTAGATTATCTCTATTAAGAGTCGATTAGATATCTATTCCACAATAATCATAGGGAAAAAGAAGTCTCTGAAAACATGTTCAAACATTCCAAAATCCTCTGTGAGAGCTAGTATAGAATGTAGCCTAGCCAAGCCATAGGAGTACTTAGAACGCTGATGGGTAAGCTGGGCATAGATTATCTGTGACTGCGACTCATGGTCTGTACAGTACTTAATGTTTTTATAACTTCTAGATGGAACAAAAAAATTTTTTTTAAAGAATAAGGCCTAGCTATTCTATCACTAGACATATTGTACATAATACATTTTTTTCCATTGCATTTTTAATATTTTTAAATCCCACTTACCAAACTTAACTTTGTGTTTTAGATACAGCAGGGCAATATCAGAGCTCATATATCTTTGGCTGTTAAATTCTGGATGAATAATTACTTTTGAGACAGGGATATTCTGCTCTTGCTTTTCTTTCTGAAAGAGGTTATACTCCTCAGCAGTCACAGTTAGGCTCTCAAGTTCCTTCCTGAAATCAAAGAAAAATGTTTCAAAGGAGTTGTTTTTCCCAGGAATTTTTTTGTTTCATATAATTAAATGAAAAATTATAAGTGTTTAAGCATTTCCAAAAGTCTTTAAAGAAGAGATTTCTTTATTTTTGATTACTACCAACTCTCATTATTTTCTACTTTTTGTATCTTTAAAAAACATGGTTTTCAATCACAGGATATTTACCACCCTGCATCTCTGCACAGGGGATTGATCCCAGGAGTGCTCTATCACTGAGCTACATTACCGGCCTTTTTTATTTTTTTTTATTTTGAACCAGGGTCTCACTAAATTCCTAGTCTTGAACTTGTGACCCTCCTGCTTCAGCCTTCCAAATGGCTCAGATTACAAATGTGTGCCACCATCCCAGCAGTTTTTCAGCTACCATTATTGTCTTCCTAAGTATTTAAACATTGACTCCTTTTCTAGTTTTGCACACAAACCATTCTACATATGTTGTATCATTTTTAGCAAGATGTAAAAGTTGCTTCCTAGAACTGTCCCTCCTTCCTTTTATTAGTTACCTCTTTTAATCTAGTCAACATTTATTATTTCTGCACCATTTTTTCCTTCTAATGACTTCAACTCAGGTTGCCAAAACTTTAAAGAATCCACTTAACACTTGATGTTAATACTTCATCAGAACAATTAACTACCATCCTTGCCCAGCCACTAACTCCACAAATTAAGAGGGATGTCTGGGATCTTTGGGGGGCATCTCTGTTTAGTAGAACAGGAAGCATGGGTAATCTTGGAGCAGACACAAATTTGGGAATCAGGAAGATCAGTAGAAGGGTGGGCCAGGTGGCAGAGTTGAAAGGGACTGAGACTAAACCTTACCTAATGTTTAGGACATCTCTTCTCCCAGTCCCTAGCTATGAATCCAGGTTTGACAAGAAATAGTAATCTACAACTTACTCATGAAGGTCACTCAGGCAGTGTGCTGCAGTGACAACCTGGTCATCTCGAATCAAGCTTCCTCCACAGAAGTGGCGCCCACCCAATTTTAGGGAGACCTGTTGGAGGAGAAACACAATATATATTTCCCCATCAATGTTGTTTCCTTCAGAAACATTTGAAATCAACCCTCTCAATCTGAAACAACATATTAAAAATACATAGTTTGTATGGTAAGATATTTCTCATGAAATAAACTTTTTGGTAGAGAGGGTAAGGAGTCAGGAGAGAAACTATGTCTTAAGCTGGAGTCTTGTTATTAGAAACAAAGGAACTATCTCACCATTTTCTCATCAAGAAATAAATTCCTTTGTTATTCTGACCTGCCACGGATGTCTGCCAACGGATGAATTTGTCCAACTAACAATTCTGGAGACAAACCCAAATTCCACCACTGTTTTCTTACTTTTCAAATCAACCACACGAATTCCACACTTCAGTCCTGTGCAGAAGAATATTATGTTTATAGACTATACTCATGCACAAAGCATCTTAAAGAGTTCATAATTATCAATATTTCATCCTCCTGTCTCAGCCCTCCACAACTTAGTAAGATGCTGTTTCAAAATAAAGAATAAAAAATAAGGCTGGGGGTATAGCTCAGAGGTAGAATGCCCCTGGGTTCAATATCCAGTATCTCAAAAAATTAAATAAATTAATAAATAAAAAGATTTCATGGTTGGGGTTTCCTGGCGTGGCACGATGGTTCTGATGTTCCTTGGCTGCAGCTAGCCCCTTTCTTTTCTCAGTATGGTCCTGAGAACATCCTGCAGCCATCCCAGCTTGACTAGAGCCCATCTCAGGACTCCCCTGCCTGCCCCTTTCAGCCTAAACTGCCTTCACAAAAAGAGACCCAGGCAGGAGGGAGCTGGCACTGCCTCTGTTGGATGATTTGGGGCTTACTCTGGGTGCATACATCCTACTGAATTTAGGTTGTATTAGGGATGCCAGCGCTAGGCAGGGTGGTGCACACCTGTAATCCCAGTACTTGGAGAGGCTGTGACAGGAAGATTGCAAGCTTGAGTCCAGCCTCGGCAACTTAGGGAGACCCTCAACAACTTAGACCTGTTTCAAAATAAAAATAAAAACGGACTGCAGGTGTAGCTCAGAGTTAGCACGCCCTTGGGTTCAACCTCCAGTACTCCCTCCCCCCAAAAAGATGTTGGGGAAGAACACAGGCCACTCCTGCAGAGACATGTGGGTTTTAAGGACTTCTCTACTTGCTTATATTCCCTTGGCAGAGGCTTCCTTAGCACAAATATGTTTAGCAGACGTACCTAAAAACAATCCAAAGAATTCAGAAAGAAAAACTGGCCCAAACCTTCCTTTGGGAACATCTGGGCCTGCCTCCCAACCCCCATTTCTCCTCAAGTACTTTGGGTGTGCCTACAACACCTGGAGATCCAGTAGAAGCCTGGGGATCCGCCCCTCCCGCCCCCGCCCCCGCCCCCGAGCCTCACCCGAGCTTTGGCAGAGGCCAAGAGCAAGCAGGAACAACAAACCAGCCCTGGCTAGCGTCCCCATGGCCTCAACTCGCAGGCATCTCCTGCGTCTTCCTTGCAGGCTGCGAAAACCGAGCGAGGAAGGTGGGCTGGGCAGCTTTCTATTATCATTCCGCATCGAGGGACCCCACCTGCCGCGCACCCGGCCTCGCAGGTGTTGTTCTTTGCCATCATTCACTGGGAGAGCTGCTGCTGTTCTCTGGCCACCCCAGTTTCTGAGTGCCTCCCGCCCCCACCTGGCCCTGGAGACAGGCAGAGGCTTCCCAGTGTAACCAAACTATCAGATCGATGCATGTGTATCTATTTTATAGCTGCACAATTCACAATTGCCAAACTATGGAACCAGCCAAGATGTCCATCAACAGATGAATGGATTACAAAACTATGGGATATGTACACAATGGAATTTTACTCAGCCTTTAAGAAGAACAAAATCATGTTATTTGCAGGGAAATGGATGGAACTGGAAAACATTATGTTAAGTGAGATTAGTCAGTCACAAAAAGTAAAAAATCGTATGCTCTCCCTAATATGAGGATGCTAGGGAGAACATGGGACATAAGAGGGACTCCAGAGGAAGAAAGAGAAACCTGAGATGAGCAAAGAATTTGACTTAACTGAAGGTTATGGGAGGAGGGGGGACACCCTAATGCACATGACGTACTTTCATGAACATATCAAAGTCAGTCACTAAACTGAACTTGAGAAGGAGGGAGGGTGAGGGAGTGGGGCGGGAATTGGGGAAGGGCTAAATGAGAAATGTGTGCGTGTATGCCTTTATCAACGTGTATCTAACAAAGATGTATGATTATAGTGCACCAATTAAAAAATAAAATAATATAAAAATAAAAAGATAAAATTGTAAGTCCACAAAAAAAATAATAAATGCTATTTTTACTTCAAAAAGAAAGGAAAGAAATATATATCTCACATGCATGCAGAGGTCTGAGAGCAAGGTGATTACCAGCTGAAAACGCCTAGCCCCAGGGAATTCTGTTGGGGGCCAGGGAATGTAGTTCAAGCCTGCGGGGCGGGGAACCCTCCTGACCACCTGGCAGACAGGCACACTTCTGAAAGGCAGAGGAAGACCACTAGTGCTTAAAGACTGTCCTCTCTAAGAAGCTTGCCGCAGCCCTTGAACCGAAAGAGTTTTCTAGCAGATAGGAGAGATCAGATTTACACTGCCATTACTTTTCTGGGCAGCAGTATTATTTATCATCAGCTTCAACAGAACAGGCCAGAGCTGTAGGATCCGTCACTAACGATAATTAAACATTTCACTGATAAGATTATGTCGACTCCCCCCCCCCCCAGTAAGTACTGTTTGATAATAAGGTAGCCTGGAGTTGGAAGAGGAGTATGGCCAGAATTTGTGCTGGACATATATTTTATTGGAAAATCAGGGCAAGGCCTTGTGGACGTTCTATACATATCAACTAAGCGGACACTTACCCCTTAGCCCCGTTGTTTCACTCCTGTGTACAACAGAAATCAAACCTCCTTGAGGTAGCGTGGTAAACAAAATGAGAGAGACAGGCAGGAGATAGGAAAACCGAGAACAGCTGAGGCGGGGAGAGATTCAAGCAGGTGGCAGTCAGCTGGGTGATGCTCTTGTAACTGCAGAACAGAGCTTTTTGGTGAAAGGCCTGAAAAATGTAATTGGTACCCAAACTTGAACACAGAAACATTTTTGTCCCATGAATCCAAATGGGATTTCTGTGGATTTTTTTTTTGCATTTTGAGTTCCACATCATTGAAAACTCTAGAGCTGCACTGGCTGTTGTGGCAGACTTTAGCCATATGTGGCTATTTAAATTAAGGTTAGCTACAATTAAATCAAGTTAAGGATTCAGCACTACATTTCAAGTGCTCCATAGCCACCAGTGGCTAGTCTCTACCTACAGAACAATACATGTATCAGACATTTCCACCACGACAGGAAGCTATACTAGACTGTGCTGTTCCTGAGTGGCACCATTTTATTTTGAGTATTCATTTCAAATGATACCTTGGAGGACAGTTTGACTGAGTAGACGACTCATGGGTTTCAAGCATGAAAGTCCTGGGATATAGTACCGGGAAAGGACTCTGTAAGACACATAGATCTTGTGTGAAAATAAGGTGATGAATCTCCAGGCTTGGGTACCAACCAGGAAGTCTCCAGGTATAATGGCTGCCAGACCCACGGCCCTTATGACTCCCATCCCTGAAGCCATCTCATAAGGGTTATCATTTGAAGTGTCCTGCTCACCCCAGGCACATACTGTTTTCCAATAAAAGTTCAGAAATAAAAGGTCAGAGCTCCAAGCCAGGTGCAGAGTCACTATCTTGTAATCCTCATACTAGTAGACTCACATTTTTTTTTTCCTCTTTAGCAAACAGTCAGGTGAAAACCTTCAAAAAGGCTGGGCGTGGTGGCGCACACTTGTAATCCCAGCATTCGGGAGGCTAAGACCGGAGGATCCGGGTTCTCGGCCAGCCTCAGCTACCTAGTGAGGGACTCCGCAACTTAGTGAGTCCCTATTTCAATATAAAGAATAAAAAATAGGGCTGGGGGTATAGCTCGGAGGTAGAATGCCCCTGAGTTCAATCCCCAGTACCGCAAAAAAAAAAAAAAAAAAAAAAAAAAAAAAAAAAAAAAAAAAAAAAAAAAAAAAAAAAAAAAAAAAAAAAAAAAAAACCAACAACAAAAACCTCCAAAGTCTTTACTGCATAAAAAGGAAAAAGGGGGCTTTATGTACAGGTCACGTGTCTGGCCCACAGTGGTCAGGTTTCTGGTGTAGTGTGGGTAACCTCCCCACGAGGCCCTCAGCCCCTTCCCTTGCACTCTATTGCATGGGGTACACACAGCTTTGCAGGATGTCCCTTTCACACCTGGGAGTCTCCATGCTGTTGGGTATTGTCTCATCGCCTTACAGCACAGCTCTCTTTGTTTCCGATTCAAAATCTGCAGCTTGGAGTGAGACCTGGTCCTTAGAGGATTCACCTCTTATTGGTTAAACAAAAAATAATGTCTTTCTATTAGGTGGAAAAAGAGCCTCTGGATAACATTTACATGCACACAGAGTTGCCAGGTCATTAGTTTTAGATTCAAATTTGCTAAAATGATGGTTTGAGTATAAGATTTGTGGTGATATTGAAGCATCCAAATGGAAGAATTTTCCTTTTTAAAAATAAGTTTAGTCGGGCGTGGTGGCGCACACTTGTAATCCCAGTACTTGGGAGGCTGAGACAGGAGGATCCCCGTTCGTGGCTGGTGATTGTCAGCTACTTAGTGAGGTTCTCCGCAACTTAGTGAGACCCTACTTCAAAATAAAGAATAAAAAATAGAACTGGGGGCATAGGCCAGAGGTAGAATGCCCCTGGGTTCAATCCCCAGTACCACAAAAAAATAAAAAAATAAAATAACTTTAGTTAAAAGGGAGGGGGGTGGTTCAAGCCAGGCACACCTGAAATTCCAATACTTGCGAGGCTGAAACAGGAGGATTGCAAGTTTCAGGGTAGCTTCAGCAACTTAGTGAAAAGTTGAGCGACTTAGCTAGACCCTGTTTCAAAGTAAAAAGGGCCGGGGGTGTATCCCAGAGATAGAATGCCCATGGGTTCAATCCAAGTACCAAAATAAAAAGGGAGGGGGGTTTAGGGAGGGAGTGGACTGGACTACCCAGAATGCACTTGTGACCTATAGGAAAGCTATTTTACTTGGAGGCATCCTTCCTAGAGCAGGACAATAGCAATTTGCTATTTGTCTAAAGGACAGAGAGAAATGTAGTAGCAGCTAGAGATGAAATACATGGAAATAAGGAATACTTTTTTTTTTCAAATAGTTTTGATAGTGATTACCCGTGCGTGGGGTTGTTGTTGTTGTTTTGTTTTTGTTTCCTGTACTAAGAATTAAACCCAGAGCCTATCCTCCCAGGCCTGTATATGTGTTTTAAGAGAGTAGACAAGAAGCAGCAAAAGGAGGAAGTTACAAGATGACAAAGATAAAGTTCCACAATAGAACCCAGAGCCAAAGGAGAGGAAAAGAGAGAACTGGGTCCAGGTTAATGTGTAGATGGAGAGCTGAATACTGAGAGATACCTGCTTCCTAACTTTCACTTACTCTGTGAAGAGGGGAAGGATCTACTAAGCAAGATGTGGGGGTGATCTGGAGTGAGTGAGTGCTGACTTAGTTACTGTGTAGAGTATGGGGAAAGAGCAGACAAGAAGCCCACGGAAAAACAATGCAATGAATGAATGCATAAGAGAAGGAATGAGATGGCCTTTTTTATTTTTAAAGCATGAATCTACTGGTGATATGACTATTACTAGCCATGGAGTGCTTAAGAGATCGAAGCCAGACATAATTATTTTATCTTGTTTTATATAAAATAGACATTTACATAAATTTTATTTTGGAAAGACCTAGGCAAAGTATACAGAGTCAGACTTAATGGGAGAGATACTCTATGGGAGATCAATTTCAAACTGGCACAGCAAAATAAACAAAAGTGTACATTTATATACAACTGATCAAAATTCCAACTGAAAGCTTTATGAACAAAGAGAACAATGCGATTCACTCCCTCCTGACAAAAAGAGGGAGCCATGACAGCAACTCCAATGATTGATTTCCACGTCATTCAAGCCATGGCTTCTACAAATATTCTAATTCTTCAGGAGGAAGTTTTATCTTTTTCCTCCAGCAAAGTAACAAAACCACTGTAGGAATTTTTAAGTTCACAAACTGCAAAAGAGTAATTACCTCTGTCATGTTAAAGCACTTGGGAAGTCTAGTCACTCATAGGGTTGTGAGTCTATGTGTTTCACTGCAGTGATCATTATCATCTTAAGAATCATTAAAATGAAGAGCAACACCCAGTAGTTACGTCATCAGATGCACCCAGTGCTTTTCAGTTCAGGTTCAAGAGCAGCACTGCAGAGGCTACAAAAGTCCATAGAGCTTCCTGGAACCATCAGACCCACCAGCCCTTCATGAGTGATGAACTTGACTGATACAGCAGCTAATGTGCCCCAGGTGAAGCAGCTCCTTAGTGGCAAAACTAGGGCTATAACTCAAATGTCTTGATTCTTAACTACTGCACCCCTCCTAGGATCAGCCAGATAACCCAAAGGATATGACACACATTGGAAATTACCAAACATAATGCAAATACACACTACATGCTACACTGATAATGTGAGGAACCCCACTGGATTTCTGGACATCTCTTTCTATAGGAGTAACTGGTGATCTAACCTTACAAACTGATAACGAGAGTGTATTGTGATGGCTGCTGATTTTTTTTAAGTTGTATGCCCTAAAGGTTTTAATTGAAAGGATCCTTGGTAATAAGGATGGAATATTTTAACATGAATCATTTGATATATATATATATATATAATCTTATCAGTTCTGTTGTGCCATTTTTGGCTGATATTAAACAATGCTTTGATTGTGTTTATTTTTTCTCTTCTCTTTAGAACAAACATAAAAACAAAAATACTATCCAGGCACGGTGGCACATACATACAAGTAATCCCAGCTATCCAGGAGGATGAGACCAGGAGATTTGCAAGTTCAAGGCCAGCCTGGGCAACTAAGGTAGACTCTGTCTCAAAATAAAAAACAAAAGAGGGCTGAAAATATAGCTCAGTGGTAGCACACCCCTGAGTTCAATCCCCAATACAGCAAAAAAAAAAAAAAAAAAAAAAGTTAAAGGATCCCAGTTAGATAAATTTTGAGTAATGTGATTTAGAAACCAGGAAAAACAACAACTAAAACAAAGTACTTCTAGCTGTACTTGCTTCAAATGACATTACTAATACCCTACAGATTTATTCCCAGGAGTGAATCCACCAGAAATCAAAGTAAAAGTTTTTGATTACATTCTTTTCCAAAAATTCTAATAAGTACAATTGAGAACTAATTAACAAAAGCTCCATGTGCGGACCAAACAGGAAGAAAGACATGTAGGCACAAACTCTATGTCATGGACATATAATGCCAGTTTTACATACTGGGCACCTTGTCTAGTGTATACAGATAGCAAAACAGTCTCTCTCCATCTGAGAACCAAGAATTCTGTAGTCCAATTGACACAAGTGCAAAACCACCCCACCCAACCACCTGCTAGCCAGTTTTGGAATGATATCACTTTAACCAATCAATTTTGCCGCGAGTCATTCTTTACAATTCTTTGGCTCATTTTAGTCTATTAGTTAAAAGTAAAAATTTCAAGCAATTATAAATATCTTTGTTTTTTTTGTAACAATCCTAAACTTCCATTAAAGCTGTTAGCCCTTCAGCAGTTCTGTAGCCTAGCTGCCTACTGGAATCATCACCTGGACAGCCAGGTATGGAGGATTTTGAAGGATCCCCAGTGGTTTCCTAAGTGTGGTCAGTGTTGAGAGTCGCTGTGTGTGAGGAGACAGATCTCACTATGAGCAGCCCTGCAATCTGAGGGATTTGGAATTTTTAACAGAGATTATAAGAAACTACACATTTGCTTTTTAAAGAAATTACATATTTACTCCTCAAGTTATAGCCATTCCAGTTCAGTGTGAATTGGGTGATTTGGATTTCCTAGTTTAGTTTGGCTGAAAAGCACTTGCATGAGGACCATGAAATTCTGCCTATTACAAATTTCAGAATCTAAACCAAGGGTTATGAAGTACTGTCGGGAGGTGGGATTAAAGTGCTGATAGTCCACTTTGTTTTGTGATAGGCTTCAAAATAAACAAACCCCAAAGCATGTATCTCAGGAGTCCCTAACACAAAATTTATTTTCCTCCAACATATCTTTGGTTTTGATCACCTACGCTACACCACGGAACTAGGTTTTATGACAGCTGTTAATAAATGGAAAACATCTGAGTCACTTTTTAAATCCGGAATAATTCATAAGGTTAAAATAAATTGCTAAAGTCATTCTTACAGCTTCTAAGTCAAAGGGCATGTTAGGGACTGCCGGGGGGATTTTGAAGCTGAGGAGAACTAGTTCCAGGGACAGGTCAGACCGCCTGGGAGTCGAAGAGGAATGTGCACATGAACAAGTGTAAATGTAGCTGAGAGTAAATCACACATGCTGCTCAGAGTAACACAGTCACAAAGGAACTGGCCTTTGGGTCACGTGTCAGCCAGGTCAAAGCAACTCCTGTTTTTCCTTGGCCACCTTCCTTCCTACCCAGGACTTGTTGCCTAATTCTAGGATCCAGTGCAAAATAAAATCAAGGGGACAATGGTTTAAAAATGACCAAGAGTCTGGTGCACGTCTGTAATCCCAGCACTTAGGTACCTGAGACAGGAGGATCGCGGGTTTGAGACCAGCCTCAGAAACTTAACAAGACCCTGTTTTTAAGAAAAGAAAAGAGAAAAAAAAAAAAAAAAAAAAAAAAAAAAAAAAAAAAAAACAATAAAATCAGGCTGGGGTGTAGCTCAGAGGCAGAACTCCCCTGGTTCAATCCCCAGTACCAAAGCAAAACAAGACCATAAAAATGACTAAGATTTTTAGGCAGAGCATTTGGCCAAGCGAGGATGCTTCCGAGTTGAGGACCCTCCATGACCCCGGCAGGGATTGATGTCTCAGAAGCCAGCTCTTCCTGTTCACTTCAGAAAGGGCCCTCGACTCCCTTGCTAAACATGCTTCTATGAGGGCAAACCAGACACGCCTCCATGCCCACACAGGGCTCTCCATTTTTATTTTATTTTATTTTATTATTTTTTTTTTTTTTGCGGTACTGGGGATTGAACTCAGGGGCATTCTACCTCCGAGCTACACCCCCAGCCCTATTTTTTATTCTTTATTTTGAAACCGAGTCTCACTAAGTTGCAGAGTGCCTCACTAGGTAGCTGAGGCTGGCCGCGAACCCGGATCCTCTGGTCTCAGCCTCCCGAATGCTGGGATTACAAGCGTGC
>PVLC010007476.1:0-26391 GCA_004027655.1 Graphiurus murinus | reverse complement strand
TTTTATTTTGAGAAGGATGAATTCCACTTTTTATTCCATGCTAAAGGGATCAAGTAAAAAGTTACAAGATACACTTAATAGCTTTGAAAAATAATGTGATTTATTTTCTTATAGGCACCATTTCAACTGAAAAAATAATTTCACTGACCATATTTCAGTGAAGGACAAAAATATCTGATCCCCAAACAATGCTTTTTTTTTTTTTTTTTTTTTTTTTAAGAACCGTGCTTACTTTGAACAGTCAAAGAGAGGTCAGTGTGTGCAGACACATGAAACAGAGAATGAGAAAAAAAGTGAGGGATGGAGTGAGGGTGGGGGCAGTGACAGAATCCAAAAGGCAGCAGAGAAAGTCCCGTGAAGGTCATGTGACCCTTTTCCCTTAGGAACTTTTAGATTGTAGCCTTTAGACTGGGATAAGTAAGCACTCATACTTTAGTAGCACTTTAAGTAAGGCATAATTACTTCAAAATTTGGGGCTCAATATTTTCCATTAATTTGAAGCATGAGTTTTGGTTACAGACTATCCTGAAAAGTTGTGGTAAGGTCCTAGATATTCTTTTTAGCAGGGACCTCCTGTTTTTCAATTTGGAGTTTTTTCAGTTTGTGATTTATTTCATAGTAATTACTATAATTACTGTCATAATTTTTTTCCTTTTTTTGTCCTTAGGACTATAGAAGTATAATTTGGGGGTAATACTTTGATTTAGGACTATATTTGGGGGTAATACTTTGATTTGATTTTGGATAAATTTATGATATATAATACTGAAATACTATTAGAAATAGGTGATAGTATATACATTATTGGATTACTGATGTGCACAGAAATGCAGGCTAGTTCAAATTCTGTTTTTTGTTTTTTTTTTTTTTTTAAATTTTGAAACATCCTCCCCACCATTCCTTTCATTTATGTAAACTCACCTTGGCAAAAGAATAACACAAAGGGCCCATACTTCCTGATCCTGGGTTGCGAGAAGCAGAAGGCTTAATGCCCTGCCCCGGCCTGCGCAGGTGAAAGGTATGTTCCTTCGGGCTGTTACTCTGGTGATACCTGGTTCAGCACCACCAACAGTGCTGCCTGGAGCAAATCTGTTTTTAATGATGAGGACCAAGTTAGAACCAGGTGTTCCAATTTCTTCACTTTCAAAATCTATGATCATCCAAATGCCGAAGGGTGCCCCCTTATAGTGCTAACTTTAGCGGATGGATAACCAATACAATCTTTTGAGGGACTTTTCAAGTTTAGCTATTCTGTAATTTAGATATATTTTTATATGACCAGTTTTGGAAACTGCTATTAAAGCCACTATATACAGAGAAAAGACGCTTGTATGTATATATTAAGTATTTTTTAAGTTATGAAATAAATAACACTACAAATAAATGTCAAATTGAGTTCAACTTTGCTTTCCTTAACTTTTACATATAAATATATATATTTAAAATTATAAATTTAGACTGTTTGTCTACATTTTTAGAGTAATCTTCATGAAGTCTCCAAAATTACAACTGCAGGACAAACTCTGGGTTTCAGTCACTCATATTTTAAGTACAGAATTCTCATTAAGCCTAGGAAGACAAATAAATAGAGCTCTCTTTCTATCTAGAGTCTATGAAGATTTCTGTTATATACTGTCAAGATTCCTCAATGGTTAAATATATTTTTCAAAAAATAATAAATCTCAGGATGTCTGAACATTAAGATAATAAAGTAGTATATTTCTCTCATTAATATCTTTACTATTTTCTATGTAGAATATACCATTTTCTTCCCCGCCAAAATAATAATATATTTGAAGGTGGGGAAATTTATGATTTTAAATGCACTTTTGAAATCTTAGAGTAGAACCACTACCCTAGTAACAAAATTAAAATAACTTTGTATGTTTACATAAAGTATTAGGAGTATCATGCTCCTTGATTTTTCTGAAGGGATAAAGGTACCCATATTTAATTCTAGAAGCTTCCCTTTTGATATATTAGGCCATGGAAAAACCTGCTTCAGAGTTGAATTTAATTTACTCCTCTAAATATCTCTAGTAATATCCTTAGGGGGTTATTAGATAAAGCTCACTCGACAATAGCCCTTGTCCCCATATATACTGGGAGGTTCTCCAAAAGCTATTAGATACTCATTTCTGGGTCTGGAGAAATAACTGAGCCTCCACTTGGTAGACTTTTCCAAAAGGCTTACCCCAAGGATTTATCCTCTTTGAAATACCTCATCCCATAAAGAATGGATGCTCTGCCTTTATAGCATTTCAAGCTTCTGTATTTCTGGGACATAAAAATCTGAACTAAGAAACTGAATTAGAGCTCTAGGTTGCCAATGCACTGACACGTTTCAAGGGAAATTAGGATTAAACCAAACAAAAATGTGTAAGCTGAGGAGTCGCTGTTCTCCTTCCCTCCAGGATCCTCCTGCCCTTGCTTGCTGTTTTCGACTTTTCACTTCCTCCTGTGGAAATGCAAGTCCTCCAGCACAAGGTTACAGCTGATGTCCTTGGTGCCACCCCGAACTCAGTCTTGAGAAAAGCATCTTGGGTTGTGCCCCTGTGGAGGTGAAAGCAAGACCCGGTCACTCTGTCCTCTCCTCTGGAGACACCGGCATGTCCCATGAGTCGGTGTCTACTGGTGCTACGTCTGATCTTTTTCTCGAACTTCTTGTAATCGTTTTTCTAGGCGATCCAATTTGGCGAGATTTTCCTTCAGCAGTTTGCTATCTGGAACCAGCTGCAAAGCTCTCTCATAATACGCTCTTGCAGACACATAGTTTCCCTGGGGGGAAATAGAGAGGGAACACTTAAGACTCTGATCTATCAGAACCCTTTCCCAGAGGATGATGGGAGATAGAGAAACTGACCCTCTGCCCCATCTGACATTAATGTTTTCATTAGGAAACCTTGTCTGTAGGCGTGATTTTATCCTTACTTATTGATGCTTTTGGAGAATCCATTTGTTTTAAGTACCAGAACAGCTGGAGAATGTGAAGGAAAAGAGTTATACCATAGGTTAAATGGCAAAAAGAAAAACAAAACAGATTTTCAGCTCTACTAATGCAGGGCATGAGATTGTCATTTCATAATGCTCCCGAGGGGTTAGCAATGTTTCTTTGTAGTTGAATTGAGCCAGAGAGAAGAAAAAAGAGAAGGAAAAGAGAGAAGGAAAAGAAGAGAAGAGAAGAGAAGAGAAGAGAAGAGAAGAGAGAAGAGAAGGAACCCACATTCTGGAACTGCGAGCCCAGTAATTAAATAGTTTAGGCATCCACTGTATCTACTTAGAGGTAGTATTCTAATCTTCAACTTAAAATGTGAAAGTGACTTTTGATTAATACAGGCCATATACAATGAAAAGTGTTGATAAAAATGTGGGTTACATTTACCTACTACTCAAGTTGTGTGGCTATATATAATGGATGAATACTCAGTGCAAGAGGGAAGGTATGTCACTTGTGATCTGCTAACCACACCTGTCCCAACCCTCCATGGGCACCCATCTTTTTGTGTCTGTGTGTGTGAAAATAGCAACCATGTCTGCCTGGTTCCAGAGGGTCCCTGGCAAATTGGTCACAATTTTTTTTCTAGCCCCTTTTCTGACACTACATGTATTACCTTTCTAATATGCTCTACCCTTTCATATCTGTGTCTTGGAAAGTCTCAGGACTAATATTGTTAGAGTTGGACTGCTTAACTATCTTCCAAATGGGGGTCAAGAGTTTAGACCCTGCCTGACCTATTGTGAGTTCTCGATGTGATACTGTGGTTAAAAAGTTATCATCAAATGACCACCCTGGCTCTGTGTCTTTGGTGTCTATTTCTCATAGGAGTCACATGTCATACTGTGAAAGGAAGAATACAAATTGGCAACAAGAAAATATACCCTGGGAATCCAAGTACTAGTATGTCCAACAAATGAAAGTATTCCTGGTTGCAAACAAGGCTCTGAAACAAGGCTACACAGATTGCTGACAAGTGGGGATTTAGATTTGCTACAGTCAATTATGATCTTTTTCAACTCAAGCATCTATATTCCAAGTGTCTTTTAATTTTTATTATGCTTAGCACATATATACTGACAACTGTACATCTGTGGCTCTTAGATATGTCCTCAAAATACGTTTCTGCACCAGTTGACTTTGAAATTGTCCTTTGAGGTTGCCCTGAATTTAAGTCTCACCCTGGTCCCCTGACATCTTCTCTGATCACCAGGTTTCTCTGTCCTTCTGCACAAAACCTCGCTCATTTTCTCTCCCTCAAACTGCTCTTTTTTTAATTAAACTGGAAGCCTGATTAAAAAAATTATAACCTTTAATTCAATGTCTCCAATTCCATGCTAGAAGGGGGTTTGAATTATCTAATTCTAGAACTGTAGTAGTGCTAGCCACTAGCCATCTGTGACTTTCTGAATTTAATTACAACTAGTTAAGAATTCGAGTCCTCAGTTGCACCAGACACATTTCAAGTGCTCAGTTATCACAGGTGGCTGGTTACTACTTCCTTGGCCAGTGCGGATACAGAATGTCTCCATTATTACAGACGTTTCCACTGGACAATATGACATTCCAGGAGCCCCATTACTGTCATGAGGGAGTACTGAAAACAGTATTTAGTAATATGGTCTGGTTGATGGAACTCTTTGATTATAAAGAATAGTATTATTGTGCCAGGTTTGGTGGCACACACCTGTAATCCCCAGTACTTGGGAGGCTGAGACAAGAGGATTACATATTTCAGGCCAGCCTCAGCAACTTAGTGAGACCCTCCGCACCTTAGTGAGAACCTGTTTTGAAAAAAGAAAAAAGGATGGGGGGGGGGCGTGTAGCTGGGAGAAAGAAGATCCTTAGGTGCAATCCTGCAATCCCTAGTAACACACACACACACACACACACACACACACACACACACACACACACACACATCTTGACTGAAAGTATTACAGGCTACAAAATGCTCCAAAATCTGAAACTCTTTTGAGCATTGACATGGTGCCACAATAGGAATATTCCACACCTGATTTCATATCATGGGTCACCAGTTCAACTGCAGGCACACTATAACTATCATATTAAAATTACCTTCAGGTTCTGTGTATAAGGTTTATGTGAAACATATAGGAATTGTGTATTTGGACTTAGGTTCCATTTCCAATATATCTTATTCTGTACATGCAAATATTCTAAAATTTAAAAAAAATCAAAATGTGAACACTTCTGGTCCCAAGCACTTAGGATAAGGGACATTCAACCTATACATCTGACAACTGTATATATATATATATATATATGCATATATAACAATGCATGTATCTAGGTATTTAGGCGTCTAGGTATACGTGTGTATACACAGCCAGCCAACAGCCTGTCATCTGCCACCAGACTGTTAGCTCCACAAGGACAGGAGTTTTTGTCTTATTTGTTAATTGCTGTATTCCCAGGGCCTAGAAGAGTATGTGGCAGAGAGGATACTCTCTATAAAAGCTTGTAAGATGAATGAAGTCTATGAATGAATGATGATGGTGGGTCTTTTATTTCATTAGTCAACAGTATTCCCTCCGAAGGGTCATTTTCAATTCTTTTTGGCAGAGGTACCCCAAAATTCACCTTTTTTGACATGCAAAACAAAAAAAACCAAACAAACAGCCGGGCGTGGTGGCCCACGCTTGTAATCCCAGCATTTGGGAGGCTGAGACCGGAGGATCCGGGTTCTCGTCCAGCCTCAGCTACCCAGTGAGGCAGGCACTCCGCAACTTAGTGAGAGCCTGTTTCCAAATAAAGAATAAAAAATAGGGCTGGGGATATAGCTCGGAGGTAGAATGCCCCTGGGTTCAATCCCCAGTACCACAAAAAAACAAAACAAAACACAAAAAAACCCAACAAAACAAATATGATTTTCAGTAAAAGGTTAGGGAGTAAAATGCCTTAGATATAAGGAATAGTGAAATAATATTTAAAGTAACATTTTAGTGTTGATGGAGAGTTAACCTGTGAGGAAAATAAACCACAATAAGCTAAGCTTCAACAGGTATTCAGTTCACATAAAATAAAATGGATTTTAACTAGTGTCTGTGATACTGCCTTTTTTTTTTGGTTGAACCCAAGGCCATTCTACCTTCAAGCTATACTCCTATCCCTTTTTATTTTGAAACAGGGTCTTGCTTAGTTGCTGAAGGTTTTGCTAAGTTTCTAAGGCTGACATTAAGCCTGTGACACTCCTGTCTCAACTTCCCAAGTGCTGGCATTACAGGATATTCCACCATGACTGGCTTGATGATACTTCTTTTTCTAAGCACATATGATTTTCTTTATGATTAGTATAATGGAATCTAATTATGGCCCTCTATCTCTATTAAATGGCTTCATGATATTTCATATCTAGAAAATATAAAGTGAATATAAACTCTGCTAATTTCACTGTTAACCACTTGTGTTTTGGTATTCAAATGACTTCAAAGAGGAAATTAACAGTGGCTTTGGAATCCTTTAAGAGAGAAGAAAGATGAGAGGAGAAAAGCACAGGTCACAGGGCAGCAAGTTGTTCTCCTACCTTGATGTGCTGAATTCCACCCATGTTCATCCAGGCCTGTGCTTGATCTGGATGTAGAGCCACGGCTGCTTTATAGCTCTAAATAAATAAGAGATACCTTCAGGTTAGGGAACAAGAGCCTTCCTTTAACACTATGGGATCACGGGGCCCCTCCCTCACACATGACAATTTAAATGGTTAATGCAAAACAACCAGCTGCCAGTGCGCAGGAGGCTCCATTTACTTCTGCTATTCTTCAAAGTCAGTGATTCTAAAATGGAGGAGACTGAGATGTGTAATTTCCCTGCAGAGCTAATCTGTGGACTTAACGAGGCTCAGGATGCCTGCCGGGAACTCAGGTGATTTCTACAATAGTGCATCATTTCTCATCAGCCTTGACCTACAAGAAAATAGCATCTTTGGCCTCCTTTACTATAAATGGAGTTGGTTAAAAAAAACTCTTTTTAAAATCATAGAATCTGGAGGCCAGGAACGTAGCTCAGCAGTACAACATATGCTTAGTATGTGTGAGGCTATGGGTTCAATCCCCAGCAGTCAAAAAAGTGAAAAACAAAAAACCACAGAATCTTGCAGTAGTTTCCCTAAATAGCTGAACCCCAATGTAGCGTCCCCATCTACGATACCATTGACCTGGCCATCCAACCTGTGCTTAAATTCTTTAATCAGGACGCTTATTACATCTATTTTATTAGGAATAGTTTTAATCATTAGAAAGCCTTTCTTTTTCTTCTGCCGTATGAATGGTCTTCAGATGTTCCAAGAGAATTATCTCTCAACATATTATTTAATTTAATTTTTTTTTTTTTTTGTATTTTGGTACTAGGGATTGAACCCATGGGCATTCTACTTCTGAGCTATATCCAAGCCCTTTTTAGTTTATTCTGAAACAGCGTCTCACTAAGTTGCTGAGTCCGGCCTTAAACCTGTGATCCTCCTGTCTTACCCTCCCAAGCACTGAGATTACAGACATCCATGTCCAGTTTCAACATGTTCTTCTGTCTGAATAATGTATATCCTATTAAATGTAGTATCTTGGGGTCTGTTTTTAACATTATCCGAGATGGTTCACATCAGAAGGTATTGTTCACTGTAAAGTCTTGGTTTTAAGAGAACCTGCCGCCGAGGCATGGTGGCACTTGCTTGTAATCCCAGCATTTGGGAGGCTGAGACTGGAGGATCCGGATTCGAGGCCAGCCTCAGCTACCTAGTCAGGTACTCCGCAACTTAGTGAGACCCTGTTTCAAAAACAAAGAATAAAAAATAGGACTAGGGGTGTAGCTCCGAGGTAGAATGCCCCTGGGTTCAATCCCCAGTACTGGAAAAAAAAAAAAAAAGAGAGAGAGAGCCTGCCTTAAATAAAGCCAAAGGTTTTACAAAGCTAGAAATGTGTATGCATTTTTTAAAATTCTTTGTTATTTTTATTAGCAAGACTATAACCAAATAACTACATCAAGTAAAATCTAGTCCATCCTCCTCTATACCAGTTTTGGAGAAAGAAGTATATGATAAGAAATTATATTTTTAAAAAGCTGCTAAAATGAACTGGGAGGCATGTGTCATATCAGCAGAAATGAGAGTGTAGTATAGAAGTTAAGAGCTAGCTTCAAACCTTTGCTCCATCTCTTATATCCTGTGTGACCTTGAACAAATTATGTGATCTCTGAGTCTCAGTTTACATGAGTATAAAGTGGCGACAATAACTCTTCCTTATATGATTGCTGTGAAGATTAATTTCTTTCATACATGTGAATCATACAGACATGCTAACACATTTTAGCTATTATTATTGACCAGCAAAATGCCACAATTTTTTCTGTGTTAAGAGTTCACAGTTACATTAGTTTCCTCAAATATATTTACACATGTTTTCCAATAACATTTTAAAGGCCTCTCACTTGTTTATTTTCCAATATAATTAAATCATTTGGGATTTTCCCCATAACATAGTTAGTGTAACTTTATAACTTCATTAATTCTAACTGGTAACTTTATCAGATATAAGCACAAAGTATGATGTTTCTATAACACTTCTACTTATGTTTATGTATGTGTTCTTGATTTCATGCTGTGCATAAATTTTATTCCACAACTGTAGATATTGAACACCTCTAAGATACAAGACATATATTTTATTATTTTGTCAAATTTTTTTTGGTACTGGAGGTTGAACCTGGGGCATTCTACCTCTGAGCTACACCTCCACCCTATTTATTTATTTATTTATTTATTCATTTTTGAAACTTGCTTAGTTGCTGAGGCTGATCTCAAATCTGCAATTCTCCTGTCTTAACTTCCCAAGTACTGGGATTAGAGGAATGCACCACCACACCCAGCTGACATGTTTCAGAATAGAGAAGGAAGCCATCTCTTGCAACAAGGAAAATCCATGCTAATTGAGAGAGAAAATGTGAGCATGAGAGTACACAGACAGACAGACAGACACACACACACACAGATACACACACCACATGGAGAGAGAGGAAAAGATCTAACAATACAATGTAATATACAATATAATACGACACTGTCAAAAGACAAGTACCTTAAAGACAGAGTGTTTTTGTTATTGTTGTTGTTTTGTTTGTTTGTTTGTTTTGGTGTGTTGTGCTGGGGAATCAACTCAGGGGTGCTCCACCACTGAACTACAACCTCAGTCCTTTCTATTTTTTGTTTTGAGATAGGGTCTTGCTAAATTGCTGAGGCTGTCCTCCAACCTGTGATCCTTCTGTCTCAGCCTTGCAAGTACTGGGATTGTGAGTGTGTATTACTGCGACTGGTGAGAGAGTGTTTTTAAAGAATTCAGAAGAAGCAAGGTCACTGCAAGTAAGAATAGTTAGGTTAGGTTTTCCAAGGGAGGAAGACCAAGATTGCCTGGGTGGATGGGTGGAAAGCTAATGGTGGTAGGGGTGGTGGTGGGTGCCAGAACATTCTCATACTGTCCAAAGCTATTCAGGCAACAGTCTGGTTACAATACACACACACACACACACACACACACACACACACACACACACACATAGCACATAGGGTGAGGGAGCTATTTTAAGGCCAAAATGTGGAATTCTTTGAATGTCAAGATAAAGGTAATAATTCAGAAAATAATGCAGAAGTACTGCATAGTTCTGAGTAGTTCAAATCCAGAGGTACAAATATTAAAGAATCAACTTGTAACACTGTTGTCAATCAGAAAGCTCACTCTACAAACATGCCAGTGAGCTTGGACTTTGCTGAACAGGCTTCATTAAAGACTGTATAAGTATTCCTTTTGATCTAAAAATTTAATAACATAATTTTACCTCAAAAGCTTTGTCAAGAAGGTTCTGCTCTCTTAATTGGTTTCCTTTTGTGAAAAAAAGTTCAGATACAACTTTTGGGTCCTTTGGTTTCAGCTGGAGAGCCTTGTCTATAGCATCAAGGGCCTATGGAGATGAGAAATAAAGACAGAATAAGTGCAAATCAGATAAAGAAAATCTGATGATGAAATTCATAAAAGTTTTTATTCATATGCATCAGCTGGTGTGTTAGAAAAGAGTCAAAATATTTGATTTTCTCACTGACAATTAATGGCCCTGACAAAAATACAAAGCAAGCAAGCAAGCAAGCAAGCTTTGGGGTCGGATGTTTGCCTGGTCCATGTGTCTATCTGGACCACCACAGCAGCCTCCTCTCGGGTCCCTGGTGTTCTCATCCCTGCCCTCACTGACCCTCTGCAGCCAGGCATCCCTTCTAAGCACACATCTGGTCATACTGCTGTTCTTCTTAAAACCCCAAACTTCTGGGCAAAACCCTGGGCCTTGCCCCAGGGCATCTAGTGTTAGCATCTGATACTGTGTGGCTCTTGTGTCCACTTCTTTACCTGCCCCTTGCCTCTGGGGCAAAACAGATTTTTTCCCCCCTTTTGATGTCCCCTATGCTTAATAGCTCCTATTCATCATCTAGTCCTCACCTCCACACCAATGACCTCCTAGACAAGGCAGGTCCCCTGACTCTATGCTCATTGGGACAAGGTATCTCTTTATGAAACCGTTGAGCATAGCTATGATCACATTTGTTTTGTGATTACTTGTTTAATCTCTGTCATCTTCTTGACTCTAAGCTCCATGAGGACAAGGACAGTGATTTTTGTTTTCTTCATATCACTTTATTCCTGGAGTCTGGTACATAGTCAGTATTCAATAAATATTCTGTCGAATCTGTTCATAAATTTACTGTTTTTTTTTGGTATGGAGATTGAACCCAGAGGCATTCTACCTCCAAGCTATGCCCCCAGCCCTATTTTATTTTGAAACAGGGTCTCGCTAAGATGCTGAGGGACCCTGCAAAGTTGCTGAAGCTGGCCTCGAACCTGTGATCCTTCTGTCTCAGCCTCCCAAGTACTGGGATTACAGGTGTGTGCTACCATGCCCAGCTACTGGGTATATGATTTTTAAAATGTAGATAGTAATAACACTTTCCACACTGCCCTGTCTCTGGGGTTGTTATAAGGATTACATAAAACAATATATTAGAAGAAACATGGGTTAGCCAAAAGCAAACTGAGATAATACTGCATAGTATCTTTAGAACAGAGAAGAAGCAAACAATATATTATTTCAAAGGGGCATCTTAGGAATTAAGGGGGTATCTTGAAGTTTCCTTGAGACTAGGACATGTCATCTGATGGAACTCATGACTTCTCAGCTTTGTAGACATGCAAGCTGGGCAGAATTGAGGCTCACACCACCTTCTTCCATGAATCCCAATGCCCCGCAGTGCCCTTCTCTACCTTGTCATGGAGGTCCTGCTTGCTGAAGATGGCTGACAGGAGGCGGTAGCATTCAAGGCATCCGGGTTCCTCGGACACAATGTGACTAGTCATCTTCTCAGCTTCTTTTGTCTGACCCATCACAGCCAACACCTGAGCCTGCAAAACCATATGAACCTGGACTTAGCAGATTCTTTGTTACGCCTTATTAAGTAAATATCCCTGGATAGAGAGAGGCATTCACAGAACTTCTAGTCTTGACAAAACCTTCAGCAACTACTTAGTAACTTGGAGAGAAGACTGATACCATTGTCCAAGGGCTTTAATTTCTTGTTCCTCTATTGATTTAGGTATGTATCTGTATTTGTGTCTGAATTGTAAGAATGCCAGAGATACCCAATGAAGTGGTCTGTGCCTCCCAAAAAAGTTGATTTGTCCTCTGACTTCAATAGAACTCTCTGTAACAAGATAACAAGTTGATTGTGCATCTAAGAAAAAGGAAGGATGAAATTCCAAACGTTTAAATAAAAATATTATTAGCTGGGCATAGTGGTGCATGACTGTAATCCCAGTACTTGGGAAGCTGAGACAGGAAGATTGCAGGTTCAAGGCCATCATGTGCTAACTTAGCGAGAATCTTTCAAAACAAAAAAAAAAAATTTAAAAAGGGCTTAGGGTGTAGCTCAGAAATAGAATGTCCCTGGATTCAATACTTAGTACACAAAAATATATTGTTAATATTAATGTTAATTTTCCTGAGTTTGATACCTATATTGCAATTATGTTAGAGAATGTCATTGTTCTTAAGGAGTGTATGCAAAAGTATTTAGAGATAACCCTTTATTTATCTGAGATCTAAAATTACCTCTCACATGAGTCAAAAAGAATAAACCATGTGCTAATAATAGGCATACATACATATTTAAACATAGATATGTACATATGTTTTGGATAGATCACATGTACACATGAAAGAGTGGTAAATAAATGCATTAAAATGTTAAATATTGCATGCCTATAATCCAAGTACAGTACTTGGGAGGCTGAGACAGGAGGATTCCAGGTTTGTGGCCAGCCTCAGCAACTTAGTGAGGCCCTCCACAACTTAGTGAGACCCTGTTTTAAAATAAAAAAATCAAATAGGGTTGGGAGTATAGCTCAGAGGCAGAATGCCCCTGGGTTCAACCTTGCGTACCATAAAAAAAAGTTAAATATTGATGGATCTGGATAAAAGGGCACATGGGATTTTTTAATTTTTTTTAACTATTTTTGTAACATTTTTGCTCTGTGGTTGTGCTGGAGAAGAGAACTCAGGGTTTCACACATGTTAGGCATTTGCTCTACCACTGAGCTACAACCCAGCCTTGCAACTTTTTTGTAAGTTTGAAATTATTTTGAAACAAAAACAAGTGCTTCTGTTGTCCATGTCCTCGGTGAATGGCTCTAACATTGGCTATATGAATATTCATATGCAGGACATAAGAGATAGCTTCCTCGCTGTAGTCCCAAGGCTCTCACCAGTGCCAGGCGGAGCTCCCTCTGCGAAGGCTGCAGTGCTGCAGCTTCCCGGTAAATCTGCAAAGCCTCTTCGTATCGGCCAGTGTTGTAATAGAGTGCTCCCAGAGGTGACAGTATCTCAGCTTTGCGTGACACCTGGAGGGCACTGCATTGGGAAAAAGGCAAATTGACACTTTTCTTCTAGTCTGCACATTTCCAAAAGTCAAAACCCAAGAGTTAGGGAGGCTTGTCTATGGTTTGAGACCCTGTTTCAACTTAGTCTCCATTTTTAGATCAAGGTCAAGGTTTTATAAAAGGAATGGAATGCTACCTTCTGAACATAAGACCATCTCTAGTGAACTGCCAACTTGGCATCTGAGTCCCAAGGGTCTTTTCCATTAATGATGACAGAAAGACCTGTTCTTGTTCTGATGTATAGGCAGTCTTTCATCTATTCTGATTTCTGAAATTGCTATTCATGGCTTGGGTTGCAGTCTACAGCTCTAGAAAACTATAGATTAACGAAAGTGGAAATTAAATCCTTATCCTGGCTTAGCACCATGGCCCAACCAGCAGAAAAAAAAAAAAAAAAAGCACTAAGGATAATACCATTTCTACTGTTGTATTGTTCTCTTTGGAAATGAGAATCTATATAATCTGAATTGGCAAAATTTTCTAGTCTTCTGAGAGCCTGTGTGTTCCAATTAACTAATAGTTGGTGGCAGTGCTGGACACCCTGCAAAGTGAAGAAGAGGAACCGTACCGTTTGTACCATTCTTCAGCCATGCTATTCTCCCCCAGTGACCTGTAGAGTCGGCCAAGGTTCACCATGGCCACGTGATGACTCGGGCTAAGTTTGATAGCCTGTTGGTAATGGGCCACTGCCTTCTCTGGAGAACCTGCAACCAGGGATGGTTAGTAAGAGCAGAACATGCCTTCGTGATAAGATGCATGAGGTCTTCAATCTCTCTTTTGACTTACATCATTATTCCTCAGTATTATAGTCATACTATCAATTATTCAGTTTGTAATTTACCTTGCACTCTGGCTTCTCATCCTTACCCTACCATATCCCTCTTCATTCACACTTGCAAAGGAATCAGTAATTTAAAATGCAGTGATCCTTTTTTTTTTTTTTAATATACTATCTGTATTAATTTAGCTAAAGTGTTTTCTGGTCATTGCCCTTGTTAATATACTATTTAGAGAGAGTATTAGTGATTGTTATTTTTCCAGATACAGCTGCTTCTCATTATACAAAAGCAAAAACAGAGTAGGCCTATTATAAAGAAAACAGCCCTGAAGCAATTTCTAAGGCTCTGACTCTATTACTACACTGCAATATAGTAATTGTGGCACTGCTTTAAATAAGTATGTTTCAGCCTTATCTTTAAAACCTCTTTTTAAGGCATATATTTTTGTTTAAATAATATTTATTTAATGTGACTTTAAACACAATAATAATGCTGCCTTGCATTAATCCAACACATTATATTTTTAAAATACTTTTATGATCTCTGCAGGTATTTGGATACCACTTAGCTGCCTCTTGGGATTTAAGAGATATTTAAAACAAAAACAAAATTGCTACTTTATATATGTAGGCATGAAAGGGCAAAAACATTAAGAGTTTTGACAAAAATCCAAGGGAAAGTGAGGATAAAGGCCAAAAGGAGAATCAAGTCTCTCTGATCTGATCAAGTTTCCCTAAGAAGACTGGCTTGGTGGCATACACTTGTAATTCCAGTACTTGGTTGGTTGAGACAGGAGGATTTCAGGCTTAAGTCCAGCCTCAGTAACTAGTGAGGCTCTCAGCAACTTAATAAGACCCTGTTTCAAAATTAAAAAATTAAAAAGGGGGGGGGTTGTAGATCAGAGGTAGAACATACCTGCGCTCAATCCCCAGTACCAGTGAGGGGAAAAAAAGTTCCCCAAAATAGCTTCCTCATAAGACTGTAGCTAACTGACTCAACTCGAGAACAGTCTGAAGTTCTAAATGAAATGGAGTCCTTGTTATCTGCACAGAAATCTTCTCAAGGTCACACTCACAGAGCATGAGCACGTTTGCCTAGGAGATGCCAAAGACACTCAGCCATGGAGTGGCCAGTGAGCTGTCATTATCCTTTTTTAGGAGATGGGGCTGTTTGTTGTTGGTATAAAAGGAAGAGGGAAAGATCAATTCAGTAAGAGGCCTCTTGTGGTCTTCAAATCATATGACATTTATGCAGCGATGAACCAGAAGGGGGCACTGCACAACAAGTTTACATGCAAAACTAAGGCTCCCTTTCCTAGATGTGTCAGAATACGAATTGATATTCTGTAGAACAGAAGTGCTTCACATACTCTAGAAAATAAAAACTCTTTCAAGCATTTCATATTGAAAAAATAATTAAAACCGAATTTTACTGCAGGGCAGCGAGTCTGGTAGTCAACAAGAACAAAGTGGTGCTTTTGCATTCAATTCAAATATTTCATTACTTGTAAGTATTCATTACATGCCAGTAGTATACGGGACTCGGCACAAATCATAAAGTAAGAAAAGAATCCCTGCCCAGTAACGTTTTTCATTAAAGAAGACGAATAAAGGGTATTTTATACATAGCTGTCTTATGAGAATATTGCATCAATTATAATAATGCATTTTCTGTAATATATATCAAAGAGGGAACAATAAAACAATTCTGGAGGCTTTTTAAAATCAGTTACACAAAAGTATTTACCATCTGCTGGTAACTATATTCAAGGCTGGTTCTGCATCATTGTGGAGATGCATTTCATAATCATAGATTTATAAACTTATATGAGCGATATTAGAAAATGACTGTGACTCATGAAATCATCAAGGCTGCTTCCTGCCACCTGAGAAGTTTTCCTCAGAGACATAAGAAATAGGCAGATATAGCCAGGCATGGTGGTGTGCATCAGTAATCCGGGTACCTAGGAGGCTGAGACAGGAGGATTGCAGGTTCAAGGCCAGCCTCAGAAATCTAGTGAGACTCCCAGCAATTTGGTGAGCATCTGTTTCAAAATAAAAAGGGCAAGGGGTTTAGCTCAGAGGTAGAATACCTCTGAGTTCAATCCCCAGTCTAAAAAAAAAAGAAGAAAAGAAATAAATGAGCATATTTTATTTAACTGAGCTTAAAAATGTAGAGAAATTAATTATAGCCCCAAGGTACAATGCTTCCATCAGCAGTCAGCAATGTTCCTGCAAGCCAACAGATTTTGTTTCTGAGGAATGATTTGGATTACGGCCATTGGGCTTGATAGAGAATATTATCTAATCTCAACCCAACAGGTTCTCTTTAATTTTGCTTACCAGAATCAACTAAGAAAACACCATAGTTGTTGTGCAAATCTGAGCTGTCTGGACAGTTCTTTATTCCAGCCTGGTATATTTCTTCAGCTTCCTCAAATCTTTCCTATAAAAGAGAACAAAGAAAAAGACATGTGAAAGTTTTTTAAAAATTCATAATATGCTGAGTATTGGAAGTGGGAAAGGCAGAACAAATTTGCTAAGCACCATGATAACACATTTTGAACCGGGCCTGAGTTACAGTCATTATTAACTGTGCACAGGCACCTGTAATTCATATGCGTGTTTAGTTTCTTTAGGGAAAACAAGCTGATGTTTGTTAAAATAGGACAGCCGGGTGGACTTGCACCCACCTTTGGAAAAGGCCTGAAATCAGCCATTTGAAAGGGACTCCCTTCACACCTGTAGCTCTCTAATAAAAATGGGTTGATGTAGCAATATAAAAGTGTATCTATGTAAACAGAGTGAACAAACAAATCCCCCAGGGCTCCCTCCTCCCAGCCAGCTTTTATTTATTTATTTATTTCATTGCGGTACTGGGGATTGAACCTAGGGGCATTCTACCTCGGAGCTACACCCCCAGCTCCTATTTTTTTTTCTTTATTTTGAAACAGTCTCACAAATTTCGGAGGGCCTCACTAAGTAGCTGAGGCTGACTGTGAACCTGCAATCCTCCTGTCTCAGCCTCCCAAGTACTGGGATTATAAGTGTGTGCCACCATGCCCGGCTCCAATCAGCTTTTAAAAACTCCAGTGGAAGGTTTGTTTGCTTTAAGGGAAGCTGGGAGAGAAAACTGGTGTAGATTTGGGGGAGAGTTTAGCCTCATTCTTTACTTGAAATGCTTCTATATTTCACCAAACTCTTTTCTATTTCCCTTATTAAATCTGTGCTTTCTATCTCTGAGCTGTCCCCTGTAAGTGATTATATGTTCACGAAAGATGTCCCTCCAATGGGTGTGGGAAGGCTCAGGTCACCTGCCACATCTCTCATGGACCATTTTCAAACCGTCCTCATGTTCTCTTCATTTAAAGATTCACGTTCACACACTTTAATAATTCTGAATTAACTTTCAGGTGCATTTTTCACAATCATCTGAGAGCACCATGTCATACTTTCTTTTATAATCCAGAGGTTAGAAGCAAATGAATCTGAAGTTCTAAGAATCATCTGCTAGTAAACAATTCCATTTCCTAGTACTGTTGTGAAGGCCAGAAAATGAGTCAGTCATTAGGCACAGAGGAACGTTTTCTTCAAGATGTTCTGAGAGTGTGAATATTTCCCACAACTGTATTCCAAGGTGCTACAACTGAGCACTAAACCAGAACAGGCAAGGGGAGGGTGAAGCACATGTTGCTCATATGTGACTCCTCGGGTCGGTGAATAAAAATGTGTCAGATGTCTGTACTGACACAGGTACTTGTTGAGCCTGGAATGAAAGCAATATTTCCGGAAATAAACAAGTATGACCCAGGCACCAAAAGGAACAGTTATCCATTTAGATATCTGTCCATGTGTGTATCTGTCCCCTTGACAAATATGATGTGTGCACCATGGATGTACACAAACAGAACAGAGCACCAGCCAGAAACTCTGTCTTTTAGACAAGTGAGTGGGATTCAGCAAGAAGGAGGCATTGTGATGCAGAGTGGCAGTATGGTGGGGCGAAGCACAAGGCACTTGGGAAGCAGCCAGGCGTGACACCAGACCTGGACCACAGCCTGAGGCACACCTGTAATTCCAGGTACTCAGGAGGCTGAAGCAGGAGGATCCCAAGTTTCAGGTCAGCCTGGGCAACTTAGTGAGACTGTCTCAAAATAAAAAGGGCTGGGTACCTCACTCAGTGGTAGAACACCCATAGGTGCAATCTTCTCACCTCCACCCCCCAAAAAGACATCTTATACCTTTCATTGCCCCAAAGCCTGAGGATCCTGATTACCATTAACTTCAACAGCTATGTAACATAAGGATGTGCTTGGATAGAATATATTGATATTTGAGACCTTCAAAACATTTTTATACTCAAAACTGGGTAAACTGAAAGGTGTTTTTCCTAAAAGGAGTAAAACTAGTGCCTCATACTCTCATTGGCTAGAGTCAACTATAACAGTAAACAACAGTTTCAAGTGCAATTACTATTTTACCTGATCTAATTTTACACCCTGGCCCCACTTTTCTACTGCTCTAAAATAGGCAAAGAGATTACATTTTCCATCTAAAACTTCTTCATTGCTTTTCAGTTTATGAACTAAGTTTCTATTAGAAATGCAATTTGGTTTTTCTTTTTGGAACCTAGGGGCATTCTACCTCGTCTACACCCTCCAGTCCTTTTTATTTTTAAATAGGGTTTTACTAAGTTGCTGAGGGTCTTGTTAAGTAGCTGAGGCTGGCCCCAGACCCGAATTCTCTTGTCTCAGCCTTCCAAATACTAGGATTGCATGGTTGGCTAGCTTAGAAATGCAATTTTCAAAGTTCAGAGAAGCAATGGGATTTAAAAGACCAGGTGAGTCAGGAGCAAGTAATCAATCACATCCCTGTACCCTAGGTGACCCCAGTGGCAGTTTCAAGGCTCTATGAAAAATGTCTTCAATATCTTTCTTTTCCTTTCCCTGGACTCTAAATCTCAAGGAATGATTAGCTCCACTTAAGAGAACAAAAGAGAAACACCAGTGCAGGAGAAAAATACCTTACAAGCACATAAAATAAGTTCTACCTTCTCCGGAAGGGCAACTGCATTTCTCTTAAGTAATGGTATTATTTAATTCTTGAAGCTCAATTTCAAGTGCTCACTCTCATTTGCCTCCTCTGGTTAGACATCCTCAACCAAGTCTGATCATTCCTGGTCCCTACGGACTTTCGAGGTCTAGAGGAAATGACTATAAGCTATTTACAGGACAACTTTAATTAAAAATGCTGGTGACTCAGAGAACGGTCCTGACAAGTAATACCGTCTGCTATACACCCGAGCTCCCAGTCGACCACAGCCTCTGCATGAAGTCGGCTCTTAAAGGGCAGTAGTTAAAAATGGACGGCGTGCAGCCATGGGCTTCTCTCCAATGCTCAAAAGCATTTTCAGTGGGGCGCAAAGAAAATAGGCCTTGGGGGAGAGAGAAAGTCTAGTCAACACCCCCCACTTTTTGCATGCTATACTTACCCAACATGGCATGATTATTTACATCAAGGAAGGGAAAGTGGAAAGTAGACATTCTGTGAAAGGAAGCTTAGCTGTAATTTACTCTCTTGGGCCAACTAATATGCTTAGAAAACCTTCTTTACAGTTCAGGTTGTAGCAACCCAGATGATAAACACCTTGGCTCCAGGGATGTAGCAGTGTTCAGGGTCCTTGTTTGGGGGATACTTTTGAACTTAAAAAAATTACTGAGGAGCCAGAAGATTTTTGCTTATGTGGTCTATGTTTATTAATATTTATCACATTAGAAAAGAAGCTGAGAGCTGAGCGTGGTGGCATATGCTTGTAATCCCAGTCTTGGGAGGCTAAGACAGGAGGATCACAGATTCGTGGCCAGCCTTGGCTACTTAGTGAGGCTGTCAGCAACTTAGTGAGACCCTGTTTCAAAATAAAGAATAAAAAATAGGGCTGAGGTGTAGCTTGGAGGTAGAATGCCCCTGGGTTCAATCTCCAGTACTGCAAAAATAAATAAATAAATAAATAAATAAATAAATAAATAAATAAATAAATAAATAAATGAAAAGAAGCTGAGAAAATTTGAAAAATATTTCTTAGTTTCCTTAAAATAATGAACTTGAAGCAAATAATATATATATATGTATATATATATATATAAATTATTATTATTATTTTTTTTTTGCGGTACTGGGGATTGAACTCAGGGGCATTCTACCTCCAAGCTACACCTCAGCCCTATTTTTTATTCTTTATTTTGAAACAGGGTCTCACTAAGTTGTGGAGTGCCTCACTAGGTAGCTGAGGCTGGCCGCGAACCCGGATCCTCCAGTCTCAGCCTGCCAAATGCTGGGATTATAAGCGTGAGCCACCATGCCCGGCTGCAAATAATATATTTATATAAAAAGTTTTATTTTCCAAAGCAAAAACACATTAGTAAGAGCAAAGGCACATTAGTAAGAACAAAGGCATTGATTTCTTATTTTTGCAAATCTCTTTAGTGTCTGACAGAGGAAGGGAGATGGACTCTCATATCTGCTTTTGTCCATTTATTTATTTATTTATTTATTTATTTATTTATTTATTTATTCATTCATTTATTGGTACTGGGGATTAACCCCAAAGCATTCCACCTCTGAGCTACACCCCTAGTCCTATTTTATTTTAAATTTGAAACAGGGTTATGCTAAGTTGCTGAGGGCCTCGATAAGTCCTTGAGGCTGGCCTTGAATCTGCAATCCTCCTGTCTCAGCCTATCCAAGTACTAGGATTATGGGTATGTGTTACCATGTCCAGTTGTACTTTTAATATACATTTTGTTGTTGGTTGACGCATGTGAAGAAAAATTTGGCCTCCTATAGGTATTTATCTGGAAAAGGAGAGTATTTTAGTAGCTGTTTCAGAATTGAGGAAAAGTCACAGAACAAGAAAAGCCTACTGTATACCCATGAAAGAATGGCAGTGAGAAAGGCATATCGCTTCTTCATGCTCCTAGGAAAACTATAGAGGCTTCCGAAGCTCAGGCAGCAGGAGCCCCTGGCTTCATGGACGGCCTGTCACAGTGTGTGTTTTACTGTCTGAAATGTGTGGCACTGGCTGTTCCAAAGCAGTGAGGGGCGGTGGAAAAGCTCCCCAGTGCCCTGACATCACGGCCGCGTGCCTGGACTGCTTTCTAGAAGTGCCTTCTCTCTAATCCAGGATGGAAAGCACTCAGAGGTATGAGGCACCTTCCCATGACCCAGATGTCTTTACTATTAGGACCAATCAATCTATAAACTTATGCAAATGACTCCACTAAGAAACAGTTCTGGACAGAGCAGCTCAGAGAGGCCTGCTTTCTCATTCCCTTGTTTTTATTTTCTTTATACAATAATCGTTCTTCACCTGTAAGTCATCAACAGGGATGCTTAGGAGAAACAGTCTATCAATATTTGATATCTAATTATCTTTCACAGCAAACTGAAGTGAATCAACCATTGTGGCCCCCCTGGTCACCAAGGAAATGTTAGAAATGTTCTAATCCTAGATTTTCTTGCCTCCCAGCAGAGTGTGAATGACACCAGTCTGTGATCATTTAAGCAAAAGAGAAATAACCATTTTATAGAGCAAATGTCAAGAACAATAAATAAAGCTAAAGAGAAAGCATCTCAGCTGGGTGTGGTGGCACACGCTTGTAATCCCAGTACTTGGGAGGCTGAAACAGGAGGATTGCAGGTTTGAGGCCAGCCTCAGCTACTTAGCAAGACCCTGTTTCAAAATAAGAAATAAAAAGGGCTGGAGGTATAGCTCTGAAATAGAATGTCCCTGGATTCAGTCCCCAGTATCAGAAAAAAAAAGAGCAAGTATCTACAGGAGTAACACCATCATGGGACTAGGGTAAGAGGGAAAACCCGTATTTGAATAAAACTGCAGCTTCCTACTTTCCGAGGCTTTCCCCATTTCACTTGGCCCCCATTTTCTATACTTCCAGGTACGTGTAGTCTATCAATTTTGGCTATAGAGATTTCCCCATTTTTATACTTTCATTGGTGCATTGTAATTATGCATCACAGTGTGATTCAAAGTAGAACAGAAACTCTACCTCTTTCCCTTAACCTTCTTCCACTATTCTACTGGTCACTCTCTTTATTCAACTGAGGTGGATTTTTCTATTTTTATCAGTTGATAGCTATCAGTATCAGACTAGGTGATAGCTTCAAGTATCAGGCTAGATGTCACCCTTTGGCACCTGTGCTCACTTCCCTACGCCTCTTGCTCATGGTGGGATAGGTCCCCTTAACGTTCTCTCTGGTACTTCCCCTCTGCCATGTGTCTCACACTGGAGTTTGATATTGTGGTGGGGCTCTAATTCTTTATTTAGGGGTAGACTTCTATTATGGTTTGGAAATGCCCCGCCCCCCCCACCCAAAGTTCAGGTGCTGAAAGCATGGTTCCCCTACGCACCCAGGTTTGAAGGTGGAGCTTTTAGGCAAAGATTGGATCATGAGGGCTGTAAACTCATGGGTGGATTAACCCATTTGATGGATTAATAATAATTTGAATGGATTTACTGGGTGGTATCTGTAGGCAGGTGGGACTGGCTACAGGAGGTAGGTCACTGGAGGCTTCACTGAGTCATTCTTCCCCCAGCCCCTTTCTCTCTGAATCCTGGCAGTCAAGAACTGAGAAGCTTTCCTCTGCCATACCCTTCCACTATGATGTTTCTGTGTTGGAGCCAGAAGACCAGGGGCTAAACCTCCGAACCTTTCCTCCTCTAAGTTGTTCTTGTCAAGTGTTTTGGTCAGTGTCAAAAAGTTGACTAATATACCTTCCCTTCTAGATTCTACTCCATGAAGGTAAGGCCCATACTTTCTTTTTTTTTGTCATTTATTTTATTTTTTATTTTTATGTGCTTTTATTGGTGCATTTTGGTCTCACATCATAATGTATATCATGCTGACATTGACATACATGCACATAGCACTTGCAGTGTTTAGTGGTATCTAGGTGCTCAATAAATATGTGTTAAAGAATTAAATCAATACATTCTTAAATTAAGGTCTAGTTCCCAGTTGACTTAGCCACACATCCATTGGTTGGTATGCATGGCTGGAATCTACCCCAAAGACGGAATTTGTGGAAGGAGAGAAAATGAACCTGGACCTTTCTGCGACATATAGCTCTAACATATTTTATTGCTCTAATTTTCTCTTCAGTCTTGAGTGAAGTCATATCCCAAAATACATGAAAGGAAAATGTTTTATTTTAAGTGTTATCATATTAATTAACTGAGTTTTTCAATAGGCTATAAACTGGGGGCTAGTGATCAAAATTTACAGTGGGTCAGAGTTGTAAACAATGTTAATTTTATTTCCTTCACTGCTGGTGTAATGCAGCATTGTATAATCTATGGTATGAATAGGCTGGTTAAAAATGACTGTGGGCCTATAAATGTTTACAATCCTGTGTGAGGCTGGAGGACAGCCAGCCTGGAATGTTAAGGAGACCTGGAAGACAGCAACCAGCCAGAGACCACCCTGGCTTCACATCTAAGAATCTATTTTCTGTCCTGAGATTTCTTGGCATCTTTTCTGTAGTAGACACAGTGGGGCCTTACCTTTCTTCTGGGAACTTCTGTGTATCTAACTTGTATGGTGACTCATCCTCCCCATTCCTCTCCCCTTCCTTCCCCTCTCCCATGTCCTTTACTACTACAATCTAATTAAGGGATCCCAGCATCTTGCTGTGAAAGAATGCTGAACCAGGGCTTCAGAGAGCAGGTTTTGGGTCTGGTCCTGCTAATAGTGATTTGTGTGACCCTGGGAAGTCACTTAATTCTGTGTGTCTTGCATTTTTATCTATAAAATGAGAAGGTCACAAAACTTCTTCAGGATTTTTTCCTTATACGGTTCTTCATTTCTCTCTCCCCCAAATTACCTGATTATATGTTTTCATTTATTCAGAGTCCTAAACCTATCTTCCTGGCACTGATCTCTCTCTGTGTCATCTGCCCATATGTCTTTTTATTTAAATGTTCCAATAACATTCTAGACTTACAGGTTACACACTGTTGGTGGCAGTATAAATGGGTAACACTCTTTTGGACAGGATTTGGTAACAGGTCTCCAGAGTCGTGAAATATTTATATATATTTTTTGACATGGGAATTCTACTTCTAGAAATGTACGTTAAATAATGATTCAAAGTAGTGTTTTTTAAAAAATATATTAGAAAGGAAAAGTTCATTGCCACACATGCCAAATTAAAAAAAAAAAAAAAGGAAAAAATAAGAATCCAAATGACCAAGAATTGGCATATTATGTAAATTTTGAACTAGGAAGCAGCCATTAAAATGGTATTTGTAAAGGGCCATATTGCATTATGAAAAAGCTCATAATATTATGCAGAATTTAATGGTAAGTGAAAAGAACAGGAACCAAATTACATGTAAATAGTAATACAACATGAATATGTTAGAAAGATCTGTATAATAAAAAATTTGTTATTTGTTGGCTTTAGGTATTTCATTAGGGGTGAAGGGTATATTTTATTTTCTATGATTTTTCACACTGATTATTATATATTTATATTACTTGTGTAATGGGGGGATTGATCTCATTTCTCTCCTAAAGTCTTGCTTTTCTCTAGCCTACTTGTAGCTAACAGTGGCCATAAGTCCTTTAAATGTTCTTCCTGGGAGTTTTTTCCTGGTATGTGTAAGGTATTAGGGATTAAACCCAGGGACATTCTATGTCTGTTGTACACCCCAGTCATATTTTATTTTTGAAACAGGGTCTGAGTTGCTGAGGTTGTCCTAGAACCTGCGATCCTCCTGTATCAGCCTCCCAAGTACTGGGATTACAGGTGTGTGCCACTGTGCCCAGCTTGCCCTGGAGTTGTTGGTCTTTTCCTTTCTATCTTCATATGTTTATAGTCCCGATGTACAAAGAGAAACTTTTTCTCAATAGTCTACCCATTCCCTTACTTTCTAAAACAAGGCTCTTAACTTCTCATATCACATTTTGAAGCTTCCTTCAAAATACCCCATGTATTTCCACAAGATTTTCTACCTCCCATATTTTAAACCCTCTCCTATTTGCTTCCTATTATCTATCAATTTCAAACTTGGGCTCCATTAGGGGCCTTAATATGCTTCACCATGTAATATCTTTCCAACTTATTAACCTACCTTTCAAATTTCCTCTTTTCAAACCCTCTACTTTGATCAAAATGATTTATTTGCTACCTTTAGGTTCTAATAGAGTAAGAAACACAATATTTAGTTTCAGACAAATCCTAGAAGGTAGTATTACACTGTCACCAGGATGGAAAATGATGTCAGTAGATGACATGCTTACCGTGGGAGGAAGGCAGGTCTAATAAACCCCGTTTCCTTTTTAGATAGAAGCACAACCTTTTCTAGATAGAAACGCAAGAATTTCAGCAGGTGTCTGACAAAGTGTTTCAAAACACCCTTGTAGACAAGACTAAGAGAGGTGAACTAGATGATAATGTAAATCAATAAATTAACCAAAGGCTGAATAGATTTACCCAGAGTCCTGGGTAAGAGAGAGGACAACTTGGAGAGAAAGGTCTACAGAAAGTCTGTATGGCTTTCTATCTGATTGCCACAATATTTTAAGATATTTAAAGACACAAATAAAAATTAGAAACTCTTCATATTGGCATATTATTTAAATTTTAATGCATTATTTTGAACTAGTAAGCAGCCATTAAAATGGTATTTATAATAGGCCATATTGCACTATGAAATTGAAGTTGCTGTAAAGGATAGTCAATGTACTGAATTGCAGGGGAAAAAAAGACTAAAAAGACCTAGAAAATCAGCAACTTAAGGCTATCAGAAAGAATTTAAAATACAGCTAAAGATAAATCCTTTCACATGGGTCCTGAAAACTTGCCTAAAAATGGGTGATTCTACTTCAGTGATTTTTTTTTTCCTTTTAGCATTCATTCGGTCCACAGCCATAGCAGGACACTGCGTGTGGACAGACGGTGACCCTAGAAGATGACCCGCTCAGTGAAGAGATGGGTGACCGTGGTGTATGACCTAGTGTGCCCATATTCTCTGGGCATTTGAAATGCCGGGATGCTGTTCAAGTGGAACCACCAAGAAATGAATTATTTTGCTACCAATGCTAAGCTGGGTGAATTTTCCTCTAACAATTTCTCTGTGCCTTGCTTGTGTACTTGAAGCATTCTTTCATGACTAAAGAATTCAAAACATGAAGATAAGTTGTTGAAAGTCAGAGAGGGAAGGCAACCCTGAGTTATGCCCAGCAGCTGTTCTGTCTCTTTCATGTTAAAATCTTCTGCCCGAAGGG
Source organism: Graphiurus murinus (assembly GCA_004027655.1). Classification (NCBI taxonomy): domain Eukaryota; kingdom Metazoa; phylum Chordata; class Mammalia; order Rodentia; family Gliridae; genus Graphiurus; species Graphiurus murinus. The sequence continues at coordinate 329 of PVLC010007476.1, read as the reverse complement.
GCAGAAGAAAGAACCCTTCAATCTTTCAATTAGACTCTTAGGTCTCGTGGTATTTTACATTTACACAGAGAATGGGAAAGACTGCCAAAAGATTTGACCTTTGTATGTAAGAAAAGATCATGGTTTAAGTCATAATTTGTTTTTTTCTTCTCCTCTCCCCTTCCCTTCTATCCTTCTCCTTCCCCTCCTCCTCCTCCTATTCTTCTTTTCTCTCTCTCCTTCCTTCCTTCCTTCCTTCCTTCCTTCCTTCCTTCCTTCCTTCCTTCCTTCCTTCCTTCCTTCCTTCCTTCCTTTCCTCCTCCTCCTCCTCCTCCTCCTCCTCCTCCTCC
>PVLC010007475.1:0-63246 GCA_004027655.1 Graphiurus murinus | reverse complement strand
CCAAAGCCCCCACCACCTTGCTCCTTGCCTGAACATCACCACGGTTTCTCAACTGTGGCTGAAACCGCATAGTTCCGTGAACCCCGTGTGCACTGTGGTGTGGCTTGCACTTCAGTCTGTTTCCGGGGGGTTTAGAAACCAGGCCACTAGTGACCCCCAGTCACTGCCTTCCATCTCACCAACCTCTGCCAAGACTCTCCACCCCGCGTCTGAGAGGTCGTGGGCTTTGGCCACCTTCCAAGACCCCTGACCTGGGCCCAGAAGCACCCAGACCACAGCACTCATGGGGGCCCTGAGAGCCCAGGGTCAGCGGTCCCAGCATCAGAAGGCTGGGTCACTGGGCGCCCCTGCAGCCTGGGAGGGAGGCATGGCCAGTGCAGGAGTTATCCTCAGCTCTGTAAAGGCCCAGGAGTGCCCCTCTCCCTGGCTCTGCAGCCCCAGCATACATCTGCTGCACGAGCTGGCTTTTTCCAGGTGGCTCCCCAAGATGCATCTCCCCCCAGCCCCAGAGGGGCCCCAGGTATCTTCTAGCCAGGGCCAGCACTCTAGGGAGGGCCCAATGGAGCAAGCAACCTCCTCTTCACGAGGTTCCAAGCCCTGAAGCTTAGGATCCCATGTGGAAGCCCCCAGCACAGGGCAGAGCCACTCTCCAGAGAGGACACAAGACACAGGCCTGCAGGAAGGTCAAGTGCTGCCCAGGGACACAGCAGAGGGGCCATAGGCTGTGAGCATGGGAGCCCCAGGGGGGTCATGTTCTCAGTCCTGGGGTCTTTGATGGTCCAGGGCAAGGCTGGGCAGGAGGGGGGAGCAGCAGGCCCCTCTCTAGCACACTCCGAGTTGGGGAAGGGCTCTCCATGCGCAATGCCCAGGATGTGGTACCTTGTTGGGATGGGTACCAGGCAGATAATGTGGGGCTGGCAGTGGCTGGGTGGAGGTCCTTCCGGCTCCACATGCTGGGTGGACCCCAGGCTCTAAATCAGGCTGCTGTAATGCAGCTCCCCCACGCCCTACCCCTGCCCCAGCCGCAATGCTCCATGCCTTCCTGGGGCCCTGGTAGCTCCCGGATTAGGGCCTCCTGGGGGCCTGGCTTTGGGTGGGCAGGCCAGGGCCTGCGTTTGGGGAGTTGGGGCACAGCCACCTGCCCCTGGCACCAGATACCCAGGAACTGCCCGTTTGACTCTCCTTCTTGGCACACACTCCAGCTGGGCGCAGGTCCCTCCCAGAGCAGCACTGTCACCCCGCCTTGCTTTCTACTTTCTGAGCTACACTGGCACAGGTCCTGCAGGTGGGTGTGGACCAAGGAGGGCAGCTGGCCCAGGGTACCCCTGCATGTCCTCTAGCGCCAGAAGCCACAGTGCTGGGCCCATGTGGCCCTGCCTCCACCACCCCTCATGGCCACCACTACGGCCACCTCCCCTGGCCAGCACAGATGTGTACACACAGTGTCGCACAGTCACATACGTGCAGTCCACACAGTGTCACACATGGTGTCACACACACATATATCCATGCACGTCTTGCAGCGTTAGGACATACACCCAGTATTACACGTGAACATAAACACACGCACGCAACGGCCTCTGCTTTCCTCTAGGCTAGTCCTTCTCCCGTGACAAGGAGCCAACCAGCCTCACACACATGCATTCTTGATTGCATGTTGCACGTGTGTTTGTGCGCACATGTGCATGTTCAGGCGTGTCTGGGGCACCTGGAACCAGTAGCTGGCCAGTGCTGTCACCGCCCAAGGAGGGGCAGGAGGGTGGGTCTAAGCTGCCCGGGCCTGTGCTGATGGCTCCTTAGCCAGACCTTGCCCCAGGTATTTCCTGCTGCTGCCTCCAGCTGCAAGGACAGCTGCGTGCCTGGCACTTTGGGAAGCCTGTCTCTACAGTGATTCAGGAAGAGATTTCCCAGCTCCTGACACCAGGAACTCATGGAGCCACATCAGCTGAGCTGTCCCTGTGCCATCTGGGCTGGAGCTGCTGGAAAGCCACAGGGGCTGCTATTCTAGAGGCGGTGCCTGCTTGGGCACCAGGCTGCCCCAGCCAGGGGACCAAGGCTGACAGAGCTCGTCATCAGGAAGCTGCCTTCCTGACTGATGTGCTGCAGTGACTCAGGGTGCGGATGGGTGGCAGAGGCAGCAAGACGCACTGTTTGACTCAGGCAGGAAATGCGTCTCTGGAGCTAGCTCTGAAACCCCAACCCAAGTCAATCAAGTCTGTGGCTTCTGTGTGTGTGTGTGTGTGTGTGTGTGTGTGTGTGTGTGTGTGTGTGTAGTGTTAGAGATTGAACCCAGGGGCACTCTACCACCAAGCTACACCCCCATACCTTTTAATTTTTTTATTTTGAGACAGGGTCTCACAAAGTTGCCAAAGCTGGCCTCAAATCTGGAATCTTCCTGTCTCAGTCTCCCAAGACTGACATATTACAGACATATTCCACTGTGCCTGGCAAGTCTATGGCTTTTGAAGCTACTTCTGGAGGTCCCCTGCAGGCCGCAGCCCAGGGGAACAGGGAAGCCGACCTGAGGGAAGGCTGCCTGCCCTGAGGCAGTGGCTCCAGTCCACCCCAGGCCCAGCCCACTGTGGGTGCAGGAGCAGGGGCCTAGGTACAGAAGCCTGGGGGACAAGGCTCGGCCTTGCCTCCCCCTGCCCTCCTCAGAGCCTGGTACTGTGAACACACCACCACTCCTGACCTCCAGGAGACGCTCTGGAGATCAGAAGGCATCAGCCAGGTCTCTGCCAAGGACGAGTAGGGCCTGCAGCGGCGGCGGGGTCCAGGTCAGAGGACTGTGGGGAGGCCTCTCCTCTACCCTCTCCACAGGAAAATCCAACAGGCATATGGGACACAACTTCCAGGGCTTTGTCAGCGGGTTCTCCTGGTGTGGCTATCACCAGGACCACATGGCTGATCATGATGGATGGCACCACCCCCACCCCTGGCACAGCAACCCGAAGGTCCAGAGACTGCACACACGGAAACCTTGTATGTTCACAAATTGAAGTCTATGTCCAAACCTGCCTTTGTGTGCCCAACCCCAGGGGGCCCCAGAGCCTTGAGCAGCCCCAGGGCACCTGGCCTCCACCCCTGTGCCTTACACAGACACACTGCTAGGGCCCGTCAGTCCAGGACCAGGTGGCTCCAGGCGGCTCCAGGTCAGGGTCTGGCTGACTCAGGGCGGTTAGCCCCCAGGAACCCACGGTGCTCCTCAGGCGCAGGTCTCATCAGCTCCCCAATCCGCCGGTCCTTCAGCTGTACCAGGTGCTCCAGCCTCTTTACCTTCATCTGCAAAATCTTCAAAAGACACACAGGTCTGAGGAACCTTAGGTACCTCCTGAGGTCACTCGATCCACCAGAGCCAGTCCCTGTGGGCAGCTGCAGCCTCTGGGATGGCCCCTGTCACCCTGCTGCAAAGGCCCTCTCATGGGGACCCCAGCCCCACGGGAATCCTGTCAGCAACAAGCCCAAGGGACCCCGAGAGGGCTGGCTTCCTCCTCTCCTCCCGCCCCCTGGCCTGTCCCGTTCCTGCGGGAGGGGCCAGGGCACACATGCTGAATTAACTGTTGACTGAATGAACGCACTACTGTTCGACAGCCTACTCAATATTTACTTCTAAAGGTTGGTAGGTAGCCCAAGAAAAGCTTGAGTGAAGGATAAAGGTGCAGAGCTCAATGGCTCTGGCTCCCACCTGGCCCAGGCCAGTTGGGCCTACCGCCCGCTGCACATAATTCCCAGGACTCCTCCTGGCGTGCAGCTCACTCAGCAATGATTTTGCAAATAGCACTCAGCTGTGTCAATCCCGAAGTGGCGGGTTGAGCTGTTTCCTCTCTGGGTCTTATAAAATGAAATGGCTCTAATTCACTTGGTCAGCACAGAGGCCAGAGTCACAGCAGACCGCAAGGGCTGTGAATGACCAGCAAAGGCGGCAGCTTCATTTCTCCTTACTGCTTCCCCTCTGCTGTCATGTGGCAAATCCAAACCCACAATATGATATCACTTTCCTGTTTTTTTAAGAAAACAACTCATCAAAATTCGGGTACCCAGTCAGGAAGTGTAATGTTATCGCAATTTCTGACATCCTCTGTGACACGGAGGACCATCAGGCAGCCTGCCCCTGCTCCCCTGTCATGGGGCCTAGGCTGCCAAGGTTGGGGGAGAGGCAAGAGCAGTACAGGGCTTCCTGCGTGCATGTGAGAGAGTGGAAAAACAGGTGTGTGCCTGCAGAACTGGGTGTGTACCAAGGAGACAGATCAGCACTGAAGAGCCGGTGAGCACCACACATCCCAGTAAGCACCGCAGAGGCAGGTGAGCACCACAGATCTAAGTGCTCACAGTGACGTAGGATAGAAGAAATAAGTAGATAGAAAGGAGACAGACAGGAAGGAAAAGTAAAATATAACTTTAATATAAGAACCCGGAGCTGAAGTGCTTCAGCCTTTACTCTCCAAACCAGTTCTCTTTCCCAGATGCAACTCTCCCAAATTTCTGGAAAATCTGTAGATCCTAGAGTTTACTGGAAAAGACTATACTTTCCCTATGCATTGTTAATAAGACAGATACACTATCTGGAGAAATCTATAACTTTAGGATACCAGCCAGTTAATCAGATAATGAAGACCTTGATCAGCCTGAGGACCCTAAAGTTGACCAGACCACCAGACAACTATCAACTGCCTCAGGATCACCAGACTGAGATCATCCTCCCTAAAACTGACCAGGCTACCTGACTACCATAAACTGCCTCAGGGACCACCAGACTGAGATCATCCTCACCTACCTCTTTTAGCCCACCCCTCATGAAAGCCCCCTATAAAAAAAGAACCCTGTACTCCCCAAAACATCTCTCTCCCTCTTGAGATGGCCTGCATTCTCCCCTGAATTTTCTACTTTCCTAAATAAACCTCTGTGTGTGTCTCTGACTGGCCCATGCTGAAATTCTTTCCTATCACATTAGCCAAGAACCACACAGAGCCTAAGCTCCTGAGTTGAGGAATGGACCCGTCACCCCAAAACAGGATCCCAGGATTGCTGGAGCCCTGAGGGCTGAGTGCCCCCTGCCCACGGAGACAAGGAGAAGGAATGGGGTGGGAGCAGGCAAGAGACTCTAGCCAGCACTCCACCCTGCACTTCCCAGGTGTTCACCCAGCGAGGGCACCTCCCCAGCCTCAGGCAGCACCAAGCAGTTTTGGTGGTGTCTACCTGTGCCTGACCTACAGCCTCAGCAGAAGGACCCAGGGCTGATAAGCAGGTGAGGTTGGTGGTAAGGAGGGGGGTCACCATACTCTTTCCTCCACTTTGGGGTATGACTAGAATATTCTTTTTTTTTTTTGAAACCGGGTCTCACTAAGTTGCGAAGTGCCTCACTAGGTAGCTGAGGCTGGCCACGAACCCGGATCCTCCGGTCTCAGCCTCCCGAATGCTGGGATTACAAGCGTGCGCCACCACGCCCGGCTTATGACTAGAATATTCTAAAGTCTCTTTTCTTTTCTTGGTGTTCAGCCCTATTTTACTTTTTATTTTGAAACAGGGTCTCACTAAGTTGCTGAGGCTGGCCAAAAATCTATGATCCTCCTATCTCAGCCTTCCAAGTACTGGGATTACAGGCATGTGCTGCCACGTCTGGCTCAAAGACTGTTTTCTAAATAATCAATTAAATGTGGTCTGTTCCTGATCAGAGTCCTGTCCACCCTACCCATCACCAAACCTCACACTGGGTCAGAGCGAGTGGCAGGAACTTAGCCAAGGACTGGACCATGGCTGCTGAAAGCAAAGGGAGCTTTCCCTCAGCCTCCCTGTCCTAAGCTCAGGTGCCCAGGGCAGCCGGCTGGGCTGTACCTGGACTGTCTCCTGCAGGATAGCCAGTGCCTGCTCCTTGTCCTCCAGCAGTTGCTGGACTCTGGCCAGCTGCTCCCAGGCCCCTTCCGCCGGGTCCCGACTGAAAAACAGACACTATCTTTAATCCAGCCGGCGAGGGGATGGGGAACATGAGGGAGGAGGGACAAGGTGGGGCAGGGGGAGGGCTTGAGAGAAAGGGGCCCACCATCCACAGGCACGGCAGCCCGGCTTCTCCACAGCCCTCTGATTCTGGAAGGTCTTCACGCTGGAGGGAGCTGGGGGGCTCGGCAGGACTGCATGACAAATGACGCCATCAGCTAGGGCCCCCTGCTGCCGAGAGGGTGGGGTGGGGTTTGGCCCACGGGTTGAGTGGACGCAGGGGTCACCATGTGGGGGCTTGGTCCCCTCAACTCAGCCTGGATGCCTCTGAAGCATCCCACGTGGAGACATAGCGGCCACCCTGTGTGGGTAGCCAGGGGCCCCTCGGAGGCTGTGCTCAGAGGCTGGCTAGGCCCCTGTGGACACCCGCCCTCTTTTGCAGGTGTGTGAGCGCCACATGGCCAGTGTGTGGGAATGTGCTGGTACCTCTCACAGGAGACCCAGAGGGGTTCTGACAGGCCGACCTTGCCCACACCAGCGGTTTGATCCTACCGGCCTGTGAATGGGTGGTGAGCCCCGCCCACGGCTGGACAGTATCCATGCTGGAGAATCCTGGATCCTGCAGATTTTAAAGTTTGGGAGGTGAGATGTAGGGAGCATACCTGCCTATGGTTCCAGTCGCCACTCTGGGTGGGGTTCAGCAAACAAACTGGGAAGGAAGGAAGGAAGGAAGGAAGGAAGGAAGGAAGGAAGGAAGGAAGGAAGGAAGGAAGGAAGGAAGGAAGGGAAGGAGGGAGGAGAAAGGGCCTGGGCTGGTGCAGGTGGGCCAGCAGCACTGGGGGGAAGTGAGCCAGATGTGGACCGCAGCCTCACATGGGCTGGGCTCAGTGTGGACCACAGGGCTGCAGGGAGCAGGGGCTTCAGCACCACTTGTTTATGGGTCTATTCTCTTATAGATTATCCTACTACATGCTAATGGGAGCAGATGCAGCAGGTTGGTGGCTGTACCTATTTGTAGATACGTACAGTCCTGCCTGGTGAACCTGTGTGGACAACACTGGCCTCCACCTTCTCCCTCAGAACACACAGGATGGGCTCGATGGCCCCAGGGGAATTGGTCACCACCTTGCGGATGGCCTCCTCCGAGACACAGAAGTGCAGCTTGTGAAAGACTTTCCTGCAAAGGAAGCAGGGGTGCTTCCTCAGTGCAGCTGCCCCCCATACCCCACCAGGCGCTGGACCACAGGACAATACCTGCTTTCCTGGGAGGGGACAGGCTGACTGGGGCTGCGTCTTAACCTGTACCCCTAGAGACCCTGTGGCCACCTCATCCCTGGCACTGATGGATGTGTCCATCAGGGGATCCCAGAACATTCAATGTCCCATGCCATCAGGCCAGGTGCCTCAAGGATCCTCCCTGGTAGTCCCTATCTTCCTGCTTGACAGCTGCCCTTTGCTGGGTGAGAAGTCCTGCTGGTCCACCCCCAAAGTACCCAGAACCTGAGCTTTTCTCACTACCACTAGGGCTGACAGCTGACTGCAGCCACCTTTTCCACCCTGGTCACAGCAGCTGCCCTCACCTCCCCCAGCTCTCGGCAGTGCAATTACCAGTTGCATTGCAGAATGGTAATTGCATTGCTGCTCCACACCTCAACTGAAGACCCAGGTCTTGCCAGGTCAGCCCTGAGGGTTCTGTGTGCCCCCATCATGGCAGGGCCCTCCCTGGTTCCCTTACATCTGACATGTCTGCCCCACCCTTGCTGGATGTTCTTATCACTATCACATCTGACACTCGGATTACACTCTGTTATTCATCTGCTAGCCATGAGACCCTTGCTCCACGAAGGCAGGGACCTGGCCATGGGTGTCTGGTGCAGGAGCAGAGCCTGGCTCCCTCCGTTAATGAGTAGGAAGCTTGGAGCAGGCCACACTGATGGGCTGTCTGGGCAGGGAGCCCCCTGGAACTCTGTGGACAAGACTGATCCTACCAGGGTCAGGGAAGCTACAGCTGGGAGCTGTCCCAGGGGGGTAAGAGCTGCCCCCACCCGGCCAGCCCTGAAGGCCCTGCTAGAGCCCTTGCCTGTTGAGAAGGCTCCAGTTGCTGAGCTTCTGGTCTGTGCTGCAGGCAGGGATGTAGCTGTGCAGGTCCACCAGCCTGGGGTGGAAGTGCTTCACGATTTCAGCCACCAGCACTGGGGGAGGGGGGCGACAGGGTGAGCCTTTGGGCCCAGCTAAGACCCTGGCTGCCTTTGTCCACCCTGGTCCCTGGCCTCCTGAGATGCCTGAGGAAAAGGCACGGGTCTATCCTCCAGAAGCAGGGCTCCTGCAGTAGGACCCTGGGAGGTACCCAGTCTGAGGGGAGTTCGCACAGCGTACGCCCTGAGAGGGGGCTAGAAGAGCCGCTGGAAGCCCGCACCCTGCACACCACCCCAGGGAGCGCGGGCCTGGACGCAGGGGCACCCCACACCCCTCGTCGCTGGCCACCCCGTAGCGTCTCAACCCACGAGACCACCCCTTCCAGCGAGTCCTGCTCGGCGGCCCTGCCCGCACCGCCGTCGCTGAAGTCCCGGGCCAGGTGGCGCTTGGGGCGGCTGAGCGGAAGCTGGTCCAGCCAGGCGCAGAGGCTGCGAAGGGCGGCGGGCGGCGGTTGTAGAACAGCCGAGCTCGGCCTGTGAGCACCAGGCATGGCGGAAGGCGTGGGACCGTTGCCGGGAGACGGGGCCGGAAGAGGCGGGCTGCAGGCCGTTGCCAGGAGACTGAGCCGGAAGGGGCGGGGCACGGGCCGTGTGTGGGGCAGTTTTCAGAAAACCGGTGGGAAGGACCGGGATCTGGACGCCAAGCGCCTTTCTAGTGGGTTCTAGGGTCAGATTGGCCGTCCTGATTGTCAGTGGATGGGGTGTGCGTGTGTGTGGGGGGGAAGGGGTATTATTTAAATCCGGGGAGAAAGGAAGATAAAAAGTTTGACCTTCCGGGCGCGGTGCCACACGTCTGTAATCCCAGTACTTGGGAGGCTGAGACAGGAGGAGGATTGCAGGTTAAGGACAGCCTCAGCAAGTAGTGAGACTCGGCAACCGAGACCCTGTTTCCAAATAAAAATAAAATGGAGCCGGGAGTGGTGGCACACGCTTGTAATCCCAGCATTTGAGAGGCTGAGACCGGAGGATCCAGGTTCACGGCCAGCCTCAGCTACCTAGTGAGGCACTCCGCAACTTAGTGAGACTGGGTTTCAAAATAAAGAATAAAAAATAGGGCTGGGGGTATAGCTCGGAGGTAGAACGCCCCTGAGTTCAATCCCCAGTACCGAAAAAATAAAATAAGATGGGCTGGCGGTGTAGCTCGGAGGTAGAATACCTCTGGGTTCAATCCCCAGCACCATAAAAATAGGGCTGGGGTGTATCTCGGAGGTAGGACCCCCCTGGGTTAAATCCCCAGTAACACACAGATAGACATACACACACACAGCCTGACCTGATGTAATGAAAACTTCCTGCCCTTTAGAACTTGGGCAATAATTTATTGGTAATATACACACTTTATCCTTAAGGAATCGTCTTCAGCTTTGAGCGCCCTCCCTCGGCCACTCTCCTCATGGGGAGCCCCAGGGCTGCGGTTGGGAGGGCAGTCAGATGCGCATGTGGCCAGCAGGTGCCACAGGGAGGCAGCTGTGGGACTCAGTGCTGTGGACGTCCAGGAGGGGCTGCAGAGCTCAGACTGGCCCTGCACCGCGGCGCCTGTCAGGATGCGCTCCCAGGCCAGATTTCGGCCCAGGGCCCAGCCAGCCAGAACCAAGAGGCTCTGAATGACCCTGGGATGCAGAGGAAGTAGCCACCAAGTGAAGGTGTCCCCTCGAGGAGGCTCCAAACTTCCACAGGCACAAAGATGTCCCTGTGAGTGCCTGCCTGTCACCTCCTCAGGATGGGGGGCTTCAGTGCAAGCTTTGGGCCATCAGCCCCCTTGAAAGAGGAAAAGAGAATTGATGTTAAAAACCATTTACTACAAAGGATATGACTGAATATTTCCTTGTACTTTTTTTTTTCTTTGTGTGTGTGTGTGTGCTACTGGGGATGGAACCCAGGGGCATTCTACCTCCAAGCTACATCTCCAGCCCTGATTTTTATTCTTTATTTTGAAACAAGGTCTCACTAAGTTGTGGAAGGCTTCACCAAGTAGCTAAGGCTGGCTACGAACCTGCGACCCTCCTGTCTCAGCCTCCCATGTACTGGGATTACAAGCATGCATCACCATGCCCGGCTTCCTTGTACATTTCTTAAAGTTTATATGCTTAGTTCATCCAACAGAATGATGTCCCTGTCCACACAATGATGATAGCCACGATGGCCACAACATATAAAGGATTTCCTTATTTTAGTAGAGATAAAAGGCAAAATTGATCACCAGGGGAAGCAGCAATCACTGAAAAGTCCTCAGGTTATAAAGCAAACAGTAAATCTAGAGTTGATGAGTTATTCTTTTTTTTCAGTTAATCACCAAAGTTTAGCTGGGTGTGGTGGTGCACACTTGTAATCCCAGTACTTGTGGAGCTAAGACGGGAGGATCACAGGTTTGCAGCCAGCCTCAACCACTTAGTAAGGCCCTCTGAAAGTGAGACCTTGTTTCAAAATAAAGAATAAAAAATAAGACTGGGGGCATAGCTTGGGAGTAGAATGCCCCTGGGCACATGCTTGTAATCCCTGTACTTGGGAGGCTGAGACAGGAGGATCCGGATTCATAGCCAACCTCAGCTACTTAGTGAGGCACTCTGCAACTTAGTGAGACCCTGTTTCAAAATAAAGAATAAAAAATAGGACTGGGGTGTAGCTCAGAGGTAGAATGCCCCTGATTTCAATCCCCGGTACTGCAAAAAAAAAAAAAAAAAAAAGAAAGGAAAAAAAGAATGCCCTGGGGGGGGGGGTGTTTAATCCCAGGACAGAAAAAAAAAAATCACCAAAGTTTAAGAGTCAATTATTTAAAGAAACCACCTCCCCCCTCCCCCATACTCTCCAGGCAGTGTCAGTCTGTCCCAGGCAGCACCACAGTGCATATGCAGGACAGCCCTGCTGCCTTGGCACAGGTGGATCCCACCCTGTGTGGGGGAGGGGACTCACCTGAGTCGTTCCAGCCATGGGCCCTCCAGCCCTGGGTTTGACCGGTGGCATCGGGGGTGCAACCTTGGGTTTGACCGGTGGCATCGGGGGTGCAACCTTGGGTTTGACCGGTGGCATTGGGGGTGCAGAGGTCGGCTTGGCAATCTGGGAGGGAGCAGATGGGGATGGAGGGTTCCACCCAAGTGGGCCAGGCCCTGCCCCAGCTTCTACTCCCCGAGGCTTCTACTCTGCTCCAGCCCAGCTGCAGGCCTTTGTCTTCACTGAGCACTCTGCAGAAAAGCCTTCCATTGCCACCCCACCAAAAGGTAAAACCAAGCACAGCTCCCCATCCTGGCCCATTGTCCTCTCGTTACCCTGGAAGGCTTTTAATTGCCACAATATAGGTCATCTTTGGAAGCTCAAAAGCCAAGAATTAACTACTAAATGCATTTCTCTGCATTTGGGCTTTCCTAGGGAGGGGAGGCTGAGGAAGGTGAGCAGACAGAGCTGGGGGCTCACAGGCTGCACATGTCTCAGGCAGGGGTTCCAGGGTGAGCCAAGCATTGGTCGACTTCAGCAACACTGAAGACTGCAGAGCATTTCCCTTGAGCCAGTGAGGCACAATTTGGCTGCAGACTCCTGGGCCTTCCTCTGGTTTTTCCTCATCCATGGCCAGAAGTTGTTCTGCCCACCCTGTCCCCATTCTGCCCCAAGGCTCCAGTGACTCACATCATGAGAGATCTTTTCAAATCCCCAAAGCCTCATCCCCAAGGAAAGTGTCATGACAAGGCTGGCAGTCCCTGGGGCAAGTAGCTACAAGCCTGCAGGAGGGGAGGGTCCCCTCAGAGCCTGAGTCTCTTACCTGCTTGGGCTTCAGCGTTGGGAGAGGCTTGGTGGGTGGAACAGGTCTGAGCTGATGGGGAGAGAGAAGTCAGGACCCCATAGACCAGCCCTGATCAAAATCTTAAGGCTAAACTATGCCTTGGCCCTCCCACAGCCTCCTGAACCTACAATTCAGTTAATGTCCTAGAGAGGACAGGCTAACCCGCATTCCCTGTGCAGCAACTCCTTCTCTGTGGGCTCTGGCCCACAGAATCCAGTCCACCAGGGGCTCACCTCCCAGATGGCTCAGATATCTCCAGAACATCTGGCTGCCACAGCCAAGGTCACTCACCTGGTCTGGTGCCTGCTGGGTATAGACAGGGACCTGGAAGGGTGGACCAGACATGGCTGGAGGCTACAAGGGACAGGGTTGTGAGTCTGGGCTCAGGGCACAGGGTGGCACCCCCACCCAGCACCCATCAAGCCCCCCAGCCCCAGGACCTGAGGTCACTGCAGCTCCCACACAGAGGAGACCAACAAAGCCCATCTTTGTGTGATTGAGGAGTTCTCCCTTAGACCCCCATCCTGGCAGGGCTGGAGCTGGACCCGTGGCTGCCCTTTCCCCCAGGCACGTGGGCACACATTCTGGGTTGGGGGCAGCAAGGGCATCTTCCTCTCAGAACCTGAGGCTGAGAACCCTCAGAGCCACAGGATCACTTTCAAACTCCAGACGTAGGCCTTCGGAAGGCAGCTGTTAACACCCAATCCCCGCTCCACAAGGTGACCACAGCAGGCTTGGCCCCAGGCCACTGCAGGGTCACAGGAGTTAACTTGTGACACAAGGCTGGGGGCTGGGCCACCTTGTTTCAGCCCCATATCAGGGGATGGTGCTTACAGCAGGGGGTGGCATCTTCGGGGTCACTGTGGGTCTGGGGAGCTGGCTGGGATGGGCGGTGGAGGCCAGCTCTGGAGGGTCCAGAGCCCTGCCCTTGGCAGGCACACTGCTGCCTCCCTCTTGGAACAGGGGGTTGGAGAGCCCCATGGTGGTCTTGGGTGCCACACTCCTGGGGAGGAAGAAGAGATGATGGCATAGTCAGTGTCTTGGCCAGGGCCCTGGGGGCTCCTGGGCACGCTCCCACACAAAGTCTGGCTGGGGTCCCTCTGTGCTGGCAGACCCCATACCACACAGTCTGCACAGTGTGCGCTCACAGTTGCAAGACATGCAGGCCCAGGAAACCAAGGGGCAGGTCTCTGAACGGGCAGTGCTGAGGTATCCTGGATGCTAGGGAGGTGCACAGAGGCTGGGGGCTCAATCTCACCTCTCTGGGTTTACTACACCCCAAGCTGTCATCCAGACTGTCCCCTTTCAGCCTTGGTGAGAGGACAACCCAGAGCAGAGTCCCAAGCCTGGTGTATCCCAGGAACCTCCTGGGCTTCCAGCCCTGGCCGCCCACCTGGAGAGCCTGAGTGGCCCCGTGTCCCCTCCTCTCTCGCTTTTGCATGAAGCAGTGAGTCTCTTCTTCCTCAAACAGCAGTGGAGGCTATTTCCCAACAGCACCAATCAGGGAAGTGCGTGTCCTACACGCAGGCATGTCGCAACCAGCAAGGCCTTACCTTTTCTGTTTTGTTTTGTTTTTGCGGTACTGGGGATTGAACTCAAAGGCATTCTACCTCCGAGCTATACCCCCAGCCCTATTTTTTATTCTTTATTTTGAAACAGGGTCTCACTAAGTTTCGGAGTGCCTCACTAGGTAGCTGAGGCTGGCCGTGAACCCAGATCCTCCAGGCTGCCTCCCAAATGCTGGGATTACAAGCGTGCGCCACCACGCCCGGCTCTTACCTTTTCTGGACACGGCTCCAGGTCTTGCGGTAGATGAAGACACCAGCCAGGATGACCACCGTGGCCACCAGGAACACCAGGGCCACTATCGCACCGACTGGGAAGCCCCCAGATGCTGTAGACACATGACCACACGTCAGCTGGGGCTGGGCGGGCCCTCGGGAGACACAGCCTTCTTAGCTCCTCTTGGCCTTGGGCCCAGGTTCCTGCCCACATGCCATACATGACCAAGGGCCTGAGGACCCTGTACATTACACCAGCACTGCTGGCCCTCTGGCTGTAACAGGTCAGGCAGCCTGGCAATGGGGCCTCGTGCCCACAGTGCTACGGGCATGGCCTGGCTGTGGTGCTATGGACAGCCGCATGCTCAGTGACCACTAGGGAGGAAGATACTGTATGTGTGTGCAGAGGGGGGTGGCCCCGGTTCCTGGGCTGAGGAGAGCCAGCCTCACTCAGAGCTGGGCGCTGCCCTTGGTCACCTCTAGGGGATGGGACACAGGCTCTCTCTAGCCGACATAGGGCGGGGTGCTCAGGACTGCAAACCATACCCTCCTGGGGTCCTGGATGCAGCCTCTGGGCTCGGACTTGGCCCTATCACGGCCCCGTGTACTACAGCAGAGCAGCCCTACCTGTAGACACATTTTCCAGCAACTCCGCACAGTAGGGTGGGGCCCAGCCCGCGTGGCAGTGGCACACCTTCTTGTGGTTGCACACCTGCAGGGGTACAGGGGTGCAGGGCCTCAGGGAGGGCACCCCATGGGGCAGTAGGCCTGCCTGCTGCGCAAGGGCCCTTGACCAGCCCAACACATGAGGGTTCCTGCACCCCTGCCCACACGTACCAATCCTGGGATCATCAGGGGCTCTCCCCAGTGACCACGGGCCTCATTTCAGAGGTCACCCATCCCGGCCTTGGCCCTGGGAGGACCCTGCCGAGACACCTGCTGATGGACACACTGGCGTGGCTGAGCCTCCACTCCTATACCCAGCGCTGCCACTGCCCCCGGCACCATCGACACGCAGGCAGTGGCAGCAGTCAGCGCTGGCCACAGGCAGGGGCATGCTGTCCCTCAAGGCTGCACATACCCCATGGTTGTGACACTGGGCAGAGCAGTTCTTGGATCTGTAGACTTGGAGGTCCTGGCAGCGCCCTTCCCAGCAAATCTGGAAGGCAGAAGAGGAGGTCTCCTGGGAAGCTAATCTGGGCCCCCTGCCCCCAATCTTTTTCTCAAAACCCCAAGGTAAGCCCAGGTGCGGTCACCACACCCAAAATGCCAGGAGCCACCTGCTGGCAGGCTTCATCCTTGAGGGAGGTAATGGGCTAGCCTCCCACCCCCAGAAGCCCAGATCCCGCAGAGGTCCTGGGGATGCTGCCTTGCAGTGGTCTCCAGATGCTAACTAGGAATCAGCCTCCCTGCCTCCCTTGTCCACCGTCTCAGTTTTGATTTAAAGTACATAGGGGCCTCTGCCTACACACACCTCCACCAGCAGACAGCTGTTTGGAAATGTGTCTGTGGAGAGGCCTATGGGTGACTTGTGTCAGGGATGCCTTCGGGGCAGGCCTGGGCTCTGAGGCCTGGACGGCCCTGTGGGCAGCTGCCCAGCTCACCTTCCCCGGCTCACACATGGTGCCCTCGGGCACTGGCTCATAGACGGCATCACTGCCATCAATGCCGAGGGCTTGGCAAGTGCCGGCATAGGAGGTGAGACTGCAGGAGAAACGCTCCTGGGGCTTCCGCCCCCCTTGGCAGTACAGGACGCCACATCTGTTGTCCCTGTGGACAGAGAGGAGGACGTTGTCCCAGCTATACTGAGCACATGCTCATGGGCCCGGGTGGTCCAGCATGCGGGCCCAGGACCCCCCTTCCCTTCCATGAAGATGATGTGCTCAGTGGGGTCCTAGAGAGCAGGGCAGGCCCCTCAGTAGGAAGGACCCTCCAGGCTGGCCCCGTGTCCTGGGCCCAGGGCAGTCCAGCCTGATGCTAACCTGTTCACGTCAGGCCTGATCCTGCCCCTGCAACCTGAAGAGATGCTGAAGGTGAAGCAGGTGTCTACAGCAGCACGTGCACCTGGGGGCCAGGAGAGGTTAGTCTGGCCAAGCCCATGGCAACACAGGCCAGCCCTGCTTCCCACGCTCACGCTGCCTCACCTGGCCCCCACAGTTCCTGGCACCGCTGAGCCAGCGTGGGGCAGTTCCCATTGAAGCAGTAGCCCCCTGGGCAGGGCACGCCGTTCTCCTGGAAGGCATCCTCGGGGCACTCTGGCTGCTGACCATCGCAGAATTCCTCCAGGTCACACCCATCCTTCTGGGGACGGCATGGCTCGCCAGCTGGCTTCACCTGGCCCCACAGAAAAGCTTGCCGTAGGACAGGCCCATCGGCAGCTTCCACCGGCATCCCTGCCCCCCACCCCGCCAGGTGGGTGGGCCCAGCAGGGCTTACCTTGCATTCATGGCAGCAGGTGCCTTGGGCGCACTCCGCCCCCTTGGTTAGCTGGCAGGTTGTGGCGTTGCAGCAGGGATTCTGGCAGTCCTGGGGGTGACAGTGTGAATGGCTCCAACCTGGGACAGAACTGACTCTTCGATGGCGGGGGGGGGGGGGGGGGCTGGGTCCGTTCTCTCCCTCCCACTTTCTTATAGGCCACTGGGGGGCCCAGGAGAACAAAGTGGCTTGTTGTACCTGAGGCCACATGCGCTTAGCCTGCAGGAACTGAGGGTGGGAGGGGGTGGACGTACCTGGGGGGCACCGCAGTCACACTGCTCCCCGCGTTCCACAAACAGGTTCCCGCACACAGGACCCCCAACCAGCCGGTCGGGGTTGGGGGCGTTGGCCAGGCAGTCTTTCTGGGGCCCCTCCACAAACGTCTCCAGGTCAGCCCGGCTGCACCTGCTGAACTTCCTGGGGAACTTGGAGCTGAGGGAAGGGGTGTCACCATCAGGGGCTACGTGTCTCCCAGTCCCTTCCCACCACTGTGTCCCACAAGGACTCACCTGAAGCTGCCAGCCATGATACAGCCGCCACCCTCCCGTGGCACAGGGCAGTAGCAGCCCTGGATGTTCTCGTCATGGTTCATGCCTAGGTTGTGCCCCATCTCGTGAGCCATGGTGGCTGCCACACCAACGGGGTTCTGGCTGTGGTCCTGTGGAGAGGGGGCTGTGCTCACTGGGGAAGCCCCTTGGCTCATCCAAACAGGCATCAAACCTGTCCCCAGAGCAGGTGACCGCTCAGTTGTGTTCTGGGAACCTGGGTCGAGGCCCCTCACATGTCCAGCTCAGGCTCTGCCCGGCTATGGGTCCACCAGGTGGCTGTGGCACACCTGGGCAGGGTTTCCCTTTACCTGGTTCACGGCCCCCGAGGCCTGGGAGCACATAGCAGATACTCGAGCCAGTCCCACGGTGGTCCCTATGAAGTCGACTCCCCTAGAAATAAGCAAGATATGGAGGGCCTGCGCATGGCTCCCCCAGGCCCTCCTCATGACCCTGGCTCTACTCAGGCGCTCTGCACCCTGCCCTGAGGTCTGAGCTGGCCAGTGGCCAGTGGCCGGGGCTCAGCTCTGCCCTGCTCTGTGGGTGCAGACAGCCTGTTACTCACGTGATGAGCTGCACGTTGTCGTGGGGGTGCCGCCCCACCAGGTTCTGTGTCCGCCAGGAGAGAAAGTTCTCCAATGTGATATTGGCATGGGGGCTGATGAAGACCTTGTCCGTCATCCAGATCTCCAGGCCCACCAGGACCACCCGGAAGTTGAGCTCCTGATAAAGCTGCAGAGGACGGGTATCCTCAGGTCAGGCCGGGGTGGAAGGCCGGCCAGGGAAGGAAGGTCCCAGGGGGGTCAGGGCATGGACTCGGCTGGGTCCCCAGCTTGGCAGTTCAGCACACCGGGCTCTGAACCAGCCCCCCTCCTGTCTGTCCTGCCCCTTCCCACCCTACATGGCTGCATCTCCTGTCCGGGTGCCTGCACTCCTGTCTGGGTGCTGCCTGGCTCCCGAGGGACCTCTGCTGCTGAGGGGTCCTAGATGCCCTGCAGAAGGAGCTCATGGCCCGCGAGGGGACCCTAACATGCAGCCCACCTTGTCCACGTGGTTCACCACCTCCAGCACTCGACTGCGCACGGCCTCCCTGCTGCCCTGCTGCTGGAACTAGAACACAAGACCTTCAGGTGGGCTTGGCACCCCCGCCCCACCTCACCCCTAGCCTGCCCCTTCACCCCCACAGCTAGCACAGACCTCTTTGCTGTCTGTGACCACGTACAGCTCCACGTAGTGTGTCTGTCGGGATAGCGGTCCATTCTGGGGAAGAAGGCAGTCAGTCTTCCCAGTCACAGCCTGCCCCAGAGCCCGGCCCCCGCCCCTTGTGGGGAGGCGCCAGGGGCATGTGCCTGCCGGACTGGCTGCTCACCCAGGGCTGAGGCCGGAAGGCTGCCAAGGCCCGAGGCCCCAAGAGGTCATCGAGGCTGGTGTCACTGACACCGCAGGTGCTGGCCTTCTGCTGCAGGTGCTCAGCCTGGTACACGGCATGCCGTCCCTCTTCACTGCCCTCATCCAGAGGCTCAATCAGGTGGACGGCAGAGTCCACGCGGAAGAAGCCCCTGAGGGGGGAGCCAGGTAAGCAAGCAGGCTTTGCCAGCCCATCTCCACCTTCCCGCCTTGGATGACAGAGGCTCCAGTCTACACCAGGCCAGTGACACCCACCCCCATGACGGAACCCTGCAGGCTTGGAGGGCCTGGTGACTTCTAGCAGGAGCCCGAGCAAATGCCTTCGCACATTCGAGACACACGTGTAAGAGAGTGTTTCTCCAAGACTACCCACAAGCCCCTTTTTTCTCTGCTTTGGTTTCCCCCTGTGTGGAGTGGGACACCCTGCCAGGGTCTGAGCACTCACCTGAGGCCAGCACAGATGCTGAGGCTAGCAGCAGAGCCCTGGTGGCCCTCCACGTGGCCCTGGTAGAGGCAGTGGTCCTGTGGAAGATGTGTGAGGGGTCACAGGTCCAGTTCCTGTGGCCCCACTGGCCCCGGGAGGGCTGCCCAGCCCCATACCTGTCCATGCCGCTGCTCTGTCACCTCAGAGCCGTTGGCTGCTGAATAGGTCTCAGTGTATCCCGCACCCAGCAGGTCCCTGAAAGAGAACTGCTCGAGTCCCCTGGCCCTCCTTTGTGGAACCCAGGATGCAGGAGCCAGAGCTACACTGCCAGCTTAGCTAGGGACACCAAGCTGAGGAGCAAACCCCTGCTCACCTGTTCTTCCGTAGATGCAGGGTGAAGGTATGTCCTCTAGCCCCAAGGATGTAGCTCACACTCTCTGGGTACAGGTCCTGGATGGAGGGTGGTCAGAGTGAATGGCCTCCAGCCCCCGGCCAGGGCTCCAGGCAGCCTGAGAGCCCCCAGGGGACCGTCAAGGATAACACAGGGGTGCGTAGGGGGTGGCAGCTCCACCTGGCAGCACTTACTGCCAGGACAGTAAAGAAGGTGGGGGCGGGGTGGGCACACAGGCTCCTCCAGCTGGCCCTGGTGCCTGGTGGCTTCAGCTGGTGGTGCCTTGGGGACACCTCCTGTCACACCATGACTCTGGCCCCCACACTGGTGTGCTAAAGCCTGGCGGCCTCTGGACAGTACATGTGTGTCCACTGGGGTGAGAGCCCAGGGCAGCAGCCAGGCTTCGGGGGCTCCATGGCCGATTCCCTGGGCACAGAGGCAGGGCCCCTCCCTGGAAACACATCCATGTGCACCCCAAGCACCCCCCCCTCCTGGCAGAGCTTCTGAAGTCTTTCTGGGCGGCCCATGGAACTACTCTCAGTTCCCAGTCCCGGGGGAATCCCAGCCCAGCCCAGAGGCCTGCAAGGTGTGTCACGCACCCACACATGCGTCAGCCTGCAGGGATGCAGGGAGCCCTTCCGCTACTCAAGAGGAATTTGGCTGATCAGCCCCTGCCTAGTGAAACCGGGAGTGGCCTGGGCCAGCACAAGCTGTCCTGTCCCTCTCCTGGGGCCAGAGGGGGCCCTCCAGGCTCAGTGGCAGGGCTCCTGAAGGAAGGAGGCCAGGAGTCCCAGCACGCACCTGGAGAGCCCAGGCTCTGACACAGGGTGGGGCAGGAGGAGGGAAGGTGAGCACAAGAGGGGGGTCAAGCCCAGAAACACAGACAAGCCCCCCAGGGTCCACCCACAAGCCCTAGGCATGTGTAGGGCAGCCCCCACATGTCCACCTGCCCCCTCCACAGAAAAGGGACCGGCCTACTGGGTGGGCAGCAGAGACTTACCCCATCGGGGGGTAGGGCTCGGCGGGCGCGGGGTCCAGGCAGGCGCTGGGGCCACACCACCTGGTACTGCTCCATGGGGGGTAAGTGTGTACCAAGCATGACTGCTGCAGGATAGAGAGGTCAGCAGGGCTAGGGCCTTCTGCTCTGAGCAGCTCCCCAGGCCCAGTGTAGGCCTGTCCCTCTAGGGGAATTCCAGATGGCTCAGGGACCACTAACTAGAGGACCTAGACCCCAAGGCCCAGGTGAGGGCCCTAGGGGTCTAAAAGACCACAGCAGCCTACACCAGAGGGCCAGGCAGATTGAGCCCGCCACACTAGTGCACAGTGCCCAGAGACCGGTCCAGTCAGAGTCCACCTGGATGTCCCTTCCCCAAGGGAGGATGTACAAGGCCCTGGGGGCAGCCCAGCTCTTACAGTTGGTATCTTTTCATCTCCCCTCCTCTCACAATCAACTGTATCTAATTGAGAAACAAAGCGCCACTCCCACCCCGGGCTGTTGATTTCCTAACTGGAAACTCCTTGGTATCTCAAAAGGGACCAAGGACCCGGCCCTCAGGGGGTAGGTACAGACAACTGTGCCCCCTTTTAAAAACTAGAGTCTCCCTGACCATTTCGCAAAGCTCTAGGTGAGAGGCAACAAGGAAGGGGAGCCCCAGGCAGGTACACCACACCCCCGGCCAGGGGGCAGGCCTCTCCAGCAGTCAGGAACTACACAGCTGCACTCACCCCTCCTGGGTGGCCAAGGTTCTGACACGGAGCTCAGGGCAGGGCAACGCCCCAGGCACCAACTTCTCTTACAGTTCCCCCTTGAAGTTCCTCCACCTGGCCTCTGCTGTACCCTGGCCTCTCCACTGAGGGACCACAAGTGTGCTCCGGGGACCAGCCTGGCCCAAGCAAGCCAGGAGGCAGAGCGCATGCTACTGGAACCCCAGCTGTGGCTCCAAGGGCCACCCTGCCCCATGTCCCAGATAGAGCTCCCTGGACCAGTGGCGCTTCACTCACCCTGTGGCCACAGCACGCTGAGCAGCCAGAGCCTGAGGCCGCGCATGGTGGGTCTCGGGTCTGAAGCCGTCTGGAGTGCTCACTCATGACTAGGTCCCAGGCGTCCTTCTGGGCTCTTGCCTGTGTGCCCCGCCCAGGGGCCAGCCTGGCCAATCACACAGCGGTGGGGCGGGGCACACGCACCTGGGGAGGGCCTCGCTGTGTCACTCCCCTGTGGCTTCCTGGTATCCCCTCCTGGTACCCTCTGGTCCCCTATAACTGTGGACCAAACTAACAGGACAGGGAGCTGAAGGGAACCTGGGCAGCTCCCCGCAACTGTTTCCTCTCTGTACCAGAGAGGAGCTCGAGGCCTTGCCTTCCCATCAGGCCAGAGCTCTGTAGCGCTGGTGCAGCTACAGGAAGGTGACGACTGGAGGGGAAGTGACTGGTGTGGGGGGACCCTCTGACTTCCTGGAGAAAAGAAAGCCCACAAAGGAACAAGTCATGAGGGCACAGGGCCTGCCCTGGGGAGGAAACCTATGCCCAAACCCTGTGCCCTGCTCCGCCAGGCCTTTGAGGCCTCCCTGGGGGCGGGGTGGGCAGCGGAGTCAGGCAGGTGGCTCAGCCCAGGCGATGGCAGGTGTGGAGGCTGCCTGGACTGCCTCTTCAGAGTTGTCCTCAAGCCGACTGTGGGGTGCTGACTAGCCAAGTTCCTCTGCAGCCCTGGTTTCTGCCTTCCTGCCCTGCTGGGTGGGGCCGCCTCAGAACCAGAGCCTGCACACCAACACTGTAGCATGGCTCCCAGCTTCTCCAGATGGGCACAGGTCACTTGGGGAACCCAAGAATCCCAGGGCACACCCAAGCCTGCTTGACCTTCATGACAACACCCCACTGGGGTCCAGGCTCAGGGGTGCAGGTGTGGGCCAACCTCAGCCTCTCCAGACCCACCCTGGACAGAGGCGAGCTAAGGGGGAGGGGAGCCACCAGCCCTCAGCAGGGAGGGTGTGGCAACATCCGGGCCAGACAGCAAGACCAGCAGAGTTGAGACCCTCAGAACCTAGGCAGGGACAGAGAAGAGCCGAGGACATGCTGGTCAGGGACCTGCAGGAGTTTCAGGCCTTGGACTTGATCCTGGGGATGCACTGCAGGGTCTAAAATAGGGCACAAGAGAAAGTTTGACACTGTTGCCCCCAACCTGAGGGCAGAGTCAGAAATGAAGCAGGGCAGCACCTCCATTCTAGCGTCTGGACTCAGAGGAGACAGACTGAGGAGTCAGCTCCAGGTGCCGGTGCTGGCACAGCGGGGAGCAGTGGGCAGTTCCTGGGTAGGGCTGGCTTTCTGCCTTGCTCACACTTTAACCCACCCCTGCAGTTTTATCTCTTAGTGACAGTGAGGGTTCAAGGCGATGCATCGCCATCACATTGGGGGCAAAAGCAAACCCTCTACCAGTGTGCATCATTACTTAGATTAACCACGCCACCCACAGCCACACAGATGAAGCTAATCAAACAGGGATTTACACTCAAGAGCCAGCCTGGCCCCACACCAACAGAACCCTCCCAAGTGATGGATGCCCACCACATGTCATAGGATAGACCTGATTTATCTCCACCAACTCAACCAGGAGGGTCTGGGAGCCTAACACCACTGCCCTTAAGCTCCCCAGTCCTACAACCACCTGGGAACCCTAGAGGTACAGCAGGAAGGCCCAGGACACAGGGTTTCTGAGCCCCTACAGCTTGCCAGGGAATTCTTCTGCTCAAGGTCTGGTGTTTATACTATGGCAACTGGGTTGGCAGATGGGCCTGTTTATTCAGTCAAGTCTGCACATGCTGCAGCTTAGAAGCAGATGTTTGTGGCTGGAGAACCCAGTGGCCTCAGCTCCATGGTGCCCCTCTGCAAGGCAGCCCTTGGGGCTGAGCCGACACTCAGGTACCCCCTTGGGAGACCTCCTCTGTGCAGCCCCCCGCCCTGCAGGCCTCCAGTCCCCACTCCCCTCGGAGCCTTCCTCACTGCTAGAGCCCACCTGGGGCAGATGTTTAGAAATAGTTTTCAAATGGTTCACATGAAGCTCAGCAGGAAGGGGCAGCTTGGCCAGGAGTAGGCCCAGAGCTGCCACTTCGGCTAAGCAGTATCATGTTAGGGCTGGCAGTTCTGTCCATTGCAGGACTGGGGCAGACAGACACTGAGGGAGACCGGGCCGGCACAAGACAACTTGTCAGCCGGTCTGCTGAATAATTCCTATACAAGGCCAGGGCCTGATGTAGTCCAGCCCAGGGTGGCACAGGAGTGGGGAATCCCAGCTCCCAGAGAAGCCTGTCCCTGCCCTGGAGGCCACTCCTCAGCAGTGTCTCTCAAGGAGGTCTGGACATAGCAAAACAGAGCTATGCTGTCTGCTCTGGGGCAAGTCTTCACAGCGAGGTATGATGCTGCCCCCTGCTGACAGGAGCCAGTGCAGCGCCAAGGGCCTTCAGGCCACAAGACCCCAGAAATCCAGCCCTAGTATCAGGCTACTTTATTTGATGCCAAAAACATCCAAAAAGGTGGAAGTTGGATCTAAAAGCTAACAGATGTCTGGAAAGATCTCTCCCTGGTCTGGGCAGCTTCCACAAAGTAAAACCCAATACCTTGAGAAAGGAAAGAGCTGAGCCGGGCATGGTGGCGCACACTTGTAATCCCAGCATTCGGGAGGCTGAGACCGGAGGATCCAGGTTCGCGGCCAGCCTCAGCTACCTAGTGAGGCACTCCGCAACTTAGTGAGACTTGGTTTCAAAATAAAGAATAAAAAATAGGGCTGGGGGTATAGCTCGGAGGTAGAATGCCCCTGAGTTCAGTCCCCAGTACCGCAAAAAAAAAAAAAAAAAAAGAGCTGAGCCAAGACACAATTCAGACAACTCAGTATACTTAAACAGTAACAACACACACAACACACATGTTCCAGGAAGATCTGATTTAACAATGTGGAGCTCCTATGCACCACAGCACTGGCTGGCTCCAACCCTTCCTCCAAGTCATGGCCAGGGGCTCACTGTGCAGCCACTGCCACCCTGGGCACGGGGGCCGGAAGCCCCCGCGGGATGGGCACTTGGGGAGCCACCTTCTGGCTCCTCTCTGCAGACAGGCGCTCCAGACGCTCAGTGTAGAAGCCGTTGAAGTCCAGCCTGTGTGGGGCAGGGAGAGTAGAGCTGGGGTCCACCTGGAGGGGGCAGCGCAGCCCCCACGCCAAGAAGCCAAACAGATGTGAGGTGGCCAGGCTGGCAGCCCACTTCTCCCCCACATAAGGCCTCCTCCAGGAAGAGGGTGAGGGGCTCCCTCTCCACCTGCCTGTGCAAGTGCATACGTTCCAGTCTCAGCCTACGCAGCCTCACTGCCTTGGAGACTGGGACTAGAAATCTAAGAGCCAGACAGCAGGGCTGATGAGTGTTTCAGCAGCACCATCTCCAGCAGGGTGTGGCTGCTGGAGCAGAGGCAGTCTTTCCTCTCCTCGCCACGGACACTGGGGCTCCCATCATCCCAGTGCTGGTTGGCAATGGGGCCCGAGGGTACCCTGGGCCTGGGAGACCTGGCGATGGTCCTCAGAAGCCCCGACTCAGGAAGCCAGGACACTGGGGCGGCGCAGGGCACCAGTCTTCCCAATGTACAAATGGGCACCTTCCCAAGAGCAATGTGGGGACAGCACCCCTCTTCATAGAAGTGGGGGCTTCTTCCCTAACCCACCCCAATGATGAGGAACCCACTGCCTCCCTGGAGGAGCTCCCAGCCAGATCCTCTAGCTCCCATCCCCACCAACAGGCACAGGGAACCTGACTGCCAGGGGCTGGGGGAGCAAGGGCTGTGGTGATAAGGATGTGACAAGGGCTGTGGGAGCAAGGGATGGTGGGCAGGCCCAGCCGCACAACCAGGAAGGACCAGGGTGGCCTTAGGAGGTGGTCACACACCTGGAAATGACGCTGGCCATGCCATGCTCGCAGTCACTGGTGCTGTAGACGCTCAGGCGAGCCAGCAGGTCAAGCAGATGGGTTGAGAAGTTCTTGTCGAAGTTGTTGATGGTGGCCTCGAAGCCAGAAGCCAGCTGAGGGGCATCCACCTGCTCAGCCAGGTACTAGAAACAAGGCCCAGGGTGGTGAGCAACGCCAGCTGCTGGGCCAGTGCCTCAGCCTCTGTGCTGTGCCCACAGATGCTGGCTCCCTTTTCTTGGCCTTTCTTCATTAAATAAAGGGGAAGAGTTCCAGGATGCTTTCATGCAATATCAAATAGGAAGTCAAAGGCGCCTGAAGCGACTGGCACCCACCATACTAGGGTTTCTGCAAGCCCCACAGGCCTAAGACCCAAGTGTGATTCACCTCAGGCTCTCTCTTTTAAGTCAGATATTCAAGCTCAGCCATTTTCTCCTGGCCACTTCTCAGCAAGGGGGACTGTGTCTCCTACTGTCCCTGGCTTCACGCCCCCATGCACTGCCCTCCGTCTCCTCTTTGCCAGCGCCAGCATGAGGACCTGTCCCCCTGCTCCTCGCCTCCAGGACACATGGCTCATCTACTCTCAGCTAGTCAGCACCTGCAGAGCCACCTGACTTCTAACCAGGAAGAGGCTCTCACCCACGACGGTGTCCCGCTCACCCCACACACTTGCTCTACAGGTGACTGGCCCAGTGAACTCAGGTAGAGCCCAGACAGATGAGACAGGAGGAAGAGACTCTCATGGCTGTGTTTGGAGCCAAACTTCAAGTGTCCTCCTCAAAGGGATGAGAGGAGAGTGGCAGAAGGCCTGTTTCCCTAAGTGCTAGGATGCTAACACCGTGTCAAGTTGCCCAGAAGTGTCTTTCTGTATGAACTTTGAGGGCATGCACCTTTTTAGGGGGCTCCTTTCGGTGGCGCTCCTCTGCTTGCTCAGCCTCTGAGGGCGGCCCCAGCACAGTGCCCTTCTCCAGTGCCAGCCGGCCCAGCTCACTGTCCATTTTCATGCTCTGTGTAAATTTCTAGCGGCAAGGTTATAAGAAAATGCTTCTGTTAGTTCCAACCACAATACTCTGCAGGAAACATCAAGTGCCTGCAGGTGCACACCCCATGCTGCAGGCCTGCTGCCAACCCTGCAGAAGCTCTGGGAAGGCTGCAAGTGAGAGGTTAGCTGTGCCCATGAATTCCCAGTAACTGTCAACTGATCTTCCTAAGAAGGTATTTTCTCACAGTGCTTCCCTGTTTGGGGACTCAACGGCTCCTGAGCATCTAAGAAAAGGGGCCCACACTTGTCCCTTGTAGCCTGCCCCATGCATGGTGTCTCTCACCGCCCAGATCCTGACCCCATGAGGTGCTGCCTGTAGAGACACTCCTCAGCCCCATACCCCAAGGCCAGCACCCCCTCAGGCTGCCCTTTCTGCTACACTTTTTTGTATCATCATTTTTAGGCAACTGCCCAAATAATAATTAAATAGAGCAACTCAAGATCTGATAGAAGAATGCATAGGCATTCAAGAAGCCCAGGACCAGGGGCAGAGGGGAGGGCACAGCAGCAGCAGGAGCAGACAGGCCCTGCAGGACAGCACTCCAAGGACACCCGCATTCAGGAAGGGGTACACCGGCAGGAAGACCCAGGGGCTCCTTGAGGGCAGAAGGTGGTGTGGGCAGGGCCGAGCGCAGCGATGGCCACCTCACCTGCATGCAGTTGGTAAACATGACGCACACGGACATGAGCTTGGAGAAGACCTTCAGCAGCTCGGGGTTGGTCAGCATGCAGTCCTTCAGGCAGGTGTCCAGGAAGCTTGTGTGGTGGCCAAGGACATCGTCGATGTTGGAGGCCTGGGAAGAAGGGGTGGGACTCAGTGTTGTGACAGCAGCACCGAGCCTGATCTCTCAGAAGACTCTCTAAAGACACACTTGAGAAAGGAAAATGCTGAGCCAAGACGGTAATTCAGACAACTCAGAGTATACTTAAACAGTAACAACACACACAGCACACGTTCCAGGAAGGCCTGGAACACGCAAGTGGCCTTCAGTTCTGCCTTGGTAGGCTCATGATTTTATTTCTTTTTTTTTTTTTGCGGTACTGGGGATTGAACTCAGGGGCATTCTACCTCCGAGCTATACTCCCAGCCCTATTTTTTATTCTTTATTTTGAAACTGAGTCTCACGAAGTTGCGGAGTGCCTCACTAGGTAGCTGAGGCTGGCCGAGAACCCGGATCCTCTGGTCTCAGCCTCCTGAATGCTGGGATTGCAAGCATGCGCCACCACGCCCGGCTTATGATTTTATTTCCATCCTTTAAATGGGCCTGTATTCTCTTGAAGGAAAACTGTCTCCCTTCCCCTCTCGCTGTGTCTTTCACATTTGTGTTTGACAGAAGCTGCTGCCTGCACTTGGGAACAGGGCTCTGCTTTCCTCTTTCCCAATAGGAGGGGCACCAGGATGCGGAGATGTTCATGGCAGCCCCCCAAACCTGGCCAGCACATGGCTCTGGGGACCATGCTGTGAAACACACTCTGGCTAGGAAAGTCTTTCAAACACTGCTATCAATAGAGAGGAAACTCACAGACTTCAGGTTTTTCTCAAGGATGTGCCAGGTTGGTTCCATCACTTCAAACATCATGTAATACTGAATGTTCTGAACAAAGTTGAGCATTCGCTGCCGTAGAGTGAAGGCACCAGCAAACCTGCATGTGACAAGGATAGCAGAGGAGTGACGTAGACCTGGAGCGCATGCGCCTCCCCACCACAGTGCACCCTCACCAGTGCAGCTTCTGTGTGCCTACGACTAAGCAACTCTAACAAGGAGGCCACCTCAGCACCGGGGCCTGGGGGTACCCACTCCCACCTCGGGCTGCGTCAGGCTGTCAGCAAGCATCCTGCCCAGCACGACTCTCATCTCCTGGCATTCTGCAGGGATGGTGCCAACAGTCTTGTAATGACAGTCTTGTTGCTGACCCAGATGCTGCAAAGCTGCTGTTCCACTGCTTGTAGGAAACATGTTCCGCAAGACACGGAACAGACTCCCTGGTTAACTCAGCCACCAGAGCTGGTAAGTGCCAATACTGGGAATGACCACCACGCTGACTCCACGTTCTGTGCGTACTGAGGCAGAGTCCTATTTATTTGTACTGGAAATTGACACCAGGGACATTCTACCTCCAAGTTATAGCTCCAGCCCTTTTTATTTTTTATTTTGAAACAGGGTCTTGCTAGGTTGCTGAGGTGTCCATGAACTTGCAATCCTCCTGTCTCAACCTCTCAAGTACTGGGATTATAGGTGTCTGCCACCATGCCCAGCCCATCAACTATTTCTTTAAATACCACCTGGTGCTCCAGCCTGGGAGACTGGGCTCTGAATGCTAGGAAGGAGGGAACAAGGCTCCCACCCTCAGAAAGGCCGGTGCCCTGCCGATAGATCCAGACAGTTGGCACCATGCCATCGCCATGGGCTGAGGAGGGCAGTGAGACAACCAGTGTGTGCCACCTGAGTCACAGAAGCTGATGCATCGTGGAACTAAGCTACAAATATGACCTCTGTGCTGTTTTTCTAAAGAGCAAAGCCAGCCTTCTCGGAACGGGTGGGGGAGGGCTGTGACAGGACGCACCACTTTGCAGAGTGCAACGCACACTGCTTGGCAGTCTTGTTGCTGATCCAGACGCTGCAGAGCTGCCGTTCCACATGCTTGCAGTAGAACATGTGCCGGAAGAGCATCTGGTAGCGGGTTAGCGCCTTCCTGCAAGAAGGGTGCATCAGACGCCCCGATGGCACAGCAGCCTGGCCCACAGACCCAGTCAGTCGGCCAGCAACTGCCTCGCACCCTGCAGGATAAAGTGGCCCCCGAGGGGAGCTCTCATTCCTCCAAACCTGAGCAGCCAAGTCCTCACCTGTTGATGATCAGCGAGAGAGGCCACTTGACAATATAGTCGAAGGAGAAGGCTTCCAGACCACTCAGTGTGAGCTCAGTGGGGTCAGCGTGGGTCATCGCCTTCTCCTGCTTGGTCTCAATGGCCAGAACCCGCAAGAGCTGAGTGATGAGGTCATGAGGCATCAGGTCAATCTTGGGGGAGAAGCAATAAAATGAAGCATACAGTTTTTAAAGGAAAAGGCCAGTATTTCCTGACCCCAACCATCCCTGTATCGTGAGTGAGAAAAGTGAGTAAGCTTCCTAAATACTGATTCTAAATATTGAAAGCTAGCTTAAAATGCTAGATACCTACTGATAAACCCTAAATCAAAAGTTAGTCTAGGGGTATAGCTTAGTAAGAGAGAACTTGCCAAATAAGTGTGACACCCTAGGTCTCATCCCCAGCACCATACAGGGGAGGAAAAATTAAGCCACCTCCCATAAGAGTAGAAAAGAAAAATATAGATGAATTACTTGTTAAATGAGAAACCACAGGGAAAATCAGAGGGACCAAATCCATTAAGAATAAAGCCTTTTTTCCACAATAAGTACAAGGCCGAAGGTTGAAAAACAAAGCGTATTTGGTGAGAGCTGTGACAGTAATTATAGACTGGGAGTGTGGCTCAGTAGTACAGAGTGTTCCTAGCATATAAAAGGCCCTCATTTCCATTTCCAGCACTGCCAAGAAACCCCCAAAAGATTAAAAAAAATAGTAATTATAGACAAATAGAACATTAATTTATTAAGTTTATTAAGTGCCAAAAGCATACCAGGGATAGTGACAAGAGTTCCTATAAATCATTAAAAAGAATGAACAAGACAAAAAATAAAGTACAAGATAAAAATGAATAAGGGAAGCCAGGCGTGGTGGCGCATGCTTGTAATCCCAGCATCTGGGAGGCTGAGACTGGAGGATCCGGTTCGCAGCCAGTCTCAGCTGCTTAGTGAGGCACTCTGCAACTTAGAGAGACCCTGTTTCAAAATAAGAGAATAAAAAATAGGGCTGGGGCTGTAGCTCGGAGGTAGAATGCCCCCAGGTTCCATCTCTAGTACCACAAAAAAAAAAAGAATAAGGGAAGATGCAAAACAGCTGGATGAAATGTTCATTAGCACCTGAGTAAAAACTTCATGGACCCTTTCCTACCCGTCAGGAGCGCAGACGGTGATGCTGGCAGGCAGGCAGGCTCAACTCTCTTTGGCCATGCAGCCAAGGCCCAAGACACAGTCCCAGGGAGGCGGGCCTCGGTGTAGAGGACCATATGCTTTGATCCAGTTAATTCCACTACTAGGAATTTACCTCATAAAATCACTCTGAACCTAAAAAGAGACCCAAAATACATGAAGCAAGAAAGGGAAGAGTTCAAAGGAGAAAGAAGCTCTACAGAAGCAGTAGGGATCCAGTACCCCCTCAGACAAAGGTTGAACAGAGAGGACTCGAGCACAGGAGCAACTAGCTGACACTTGCAGGGCAGCAGTGCGCCAACACGCGCGTGGGCAACCTGGAGGACACGCACCAGGCCACAAAGCTGTTCTCCAATAGGCTGAACTCAGAAATACCAGAGGAAGGTGTAAGTTTACAAACACGTGGAAATTAAATATACTCAAGGGGTCAAAGAAGAAATCATAAGGAAAATTAGACTAGGAAAATTGAGCTAGGCGTGGTGGCACATGTCTGTCATCCTAGTATTCAGGAGGCAGAGACCAGAGAAGGAGAGCCTCAGCAAGTAGTGAGACTCTCGTCAACCTAGCGAGACCCTGTTTCAAAATAAAACTAAAAAATAGGGCTGCGGGTATAGCTCAGAGGTAGAAGGCCCATGGGTTCAATCCCCAGTACCATACCAAAACTCAGAGGAGTTGAGGAAACAGTGCTCAGAGGGACTTCACAACTGTGAACTACCTGGACAACCCAAGAAACTAGCAAAAGCAGACCAAAATAAACTCAAAGCTAGCAGAAAGAAGAAAATAACAAAGAGCTAAAAGAAACAGAACAAAAACACTAGAAGAAACCAGAAAAACTAAAGCTGGGTTCTTTGAAAACATCAAGGAAATTGGCAAACTTTTAACTACATTGAAGAATAAAAGAAAGAGGACTCAAATCCTAAACCTAGAAAGGGAAGTGGCATTATTATCAGCCTTACAGACTCAAAGAGTCCTCTGCATCATACACCAGCAAATGGACCCAGCCAATGGACCCAGCCAACACTAGCAACAGAAATACAGTGGAACCGGAAATGGTGACACATGTTTGTAATACCAACACTTGGGAGGCTGATACAGGAAGATCGTAGGTTTGAGACCAGTTTCAGCAACTTAGTAAGGTCCTTAGCAACTTGGCGAGACCCTATTTCAAAATAAGAAATAAAATAGGGTTAGGGTTGTAGCTCAGAGGTAGAATGCTCCTGGGTTCAATTCCTAGTACAAAAAAAAAAAAGAAAGAAAAAAAGAAGGAAATACACAGGCAGCCAGGACTGACTCCAGAAGTAGATCTCAACAGACCCTAACTACTAGAGAGATTGACTTGTGATCAGAGCCTCCTGACAAAGAAATAGCCAACAGAAGGCATCAGGACAAATCCCACTAAACCTGGAAGAATTCACACCACTCCCTGAACTCTTCTCCAAGAACATAAAGAAGGACATGTCCACACATACTCGGCAAGGCTAATATAACCTGATACAGAGCTGGAGCAGGACACTGCCAAAAAACTACGGACCCACATCTCTTTTGAGTGCAGATGCAGAAACCCTCCACAAGGTGCCAGCAAACCAGTGTGCAACACAGATGAAGCTTTCCGAGACCACTGTGGCTGACACAGCAAGTGCTGGACCCTGCTGTGCCTCACTCCCAGTGTCTCAGAAGCAGGGAGTCACAATAGGAGCCCCATGCCCACCTTGAGGTCATCTTTGAAGGGGTCGGTGTTGGCGGTGCTCATGCGCAGGGCCAGCTCCAGCAGCGCCTCCAGGCGCGGAGGCGTGATGTCCTCCACTGGCTTCCTGAGCTCCTCCTCAGTGAGGTCCATGAAATGCACGAAGAAGTCCCCCTGGTCCATCAGGAAGTAGCGCTTGATGGACCTGTGCCGGGGAGGAGGTGCTGAGCACACTGCCCGTGCCTGCCAGCACTTCAGCACAACAGTCACACAAAATGAGCAAGCACAGGGCCACCACTCAGGCTGGGCAAAAGAGGTGCTGCCAGCAAGGAGCAGAGGAGCCAGGTGGCCAAGGCAGGGGGAAGCCAGGACCCCTAGGACATGGGGACACACAGAGGACACTGCCACCCACATCCTACAGTGGGATGGCACAGGTGCAGACAGCCTGGCAGCTTGCCCACTCTCATCAAGACAAAAGAGGACTGGTAATAGGAACACTCCAATCTCAGTCCCATATTCTGCAGTTCTCATCTGCTATACTTAAAGGGGTGAGCAGCACCCACAGATGCTGAGAAAAGAACAACCTCAGGTGGGCCACCAGCTCCTTCTCCTCCATCAGGAAGTCCAGCAGCACCTTGCTGGCATAGTTGAACGCCTTCTCGATCTGCTCCACGTATGCCCGCTCTTTGAGTGTATAGATGATCTCTTTGGCCACTGGACAGGTAACATCATGCCCACACTCTCTGACCACATTTAGGTATTTTCCTGGGGAGAGGAGGAAGGTGGATTTGAAGTGTTACTGCACACAATGAGTCTCAGGCACGGAGCCTCGCCGTTCCCATCAAACACAGGGCGGTGGGTTAGACACAATGTGCATGTCAGTCTACACTCTATGCCAAGGAGAAAATCCAGCCAGCTGCCAGGATCTATGGTGGGTCTTGCACCTGGATTTTTCTAATCAAGAGCATAGAAATAAGAGGCTCCAGGTACTCGCTCAGTGCCTAAATCAGATCCTAATTTAGGTCCATTAAAAATGCAGCCAAAGCTGGGTGTGGTGGCGCACGCTTGTACTCCCCGTACTTGGGAGGCTGAGATAGGGGGATCACAGGTTTGCAGCCTAGGCAATTTAGTGAGGCCCTCTACAACTTAGTGAGACACTGTTTCAAAATAAAAGAATAAAACAGGGATAGGGGTGTAGCTCAGGAGTAGAATGCCTTTGGGTTCCACCCCCAGTACCAAAAGAAAAAAAAAAATGCAGCCAAGCACAGGCTGAGACAGGAGGATTACAGGTTTGCGGCCAGCCTCAGCAACTTTGTGAGACCCTGATTTAAAATAAAAAATAAAATAGAGCTGGGGTTGTAGCTCAGAGAATGCCCCGGGCTTCAATCCTCAGTACCAAAAAAAAAACAACAACAACAAAACAATAAAAAACTCTTCAGCCTGTCTAGCAGGCATGCCCTGACAGTTTTTCCTGTCGTGCTAACACTTTAGAAAGTTAAAAAAGAAAGATGGAAAGAAGGCATCTTGAGACAGGCTACTGGTCAGTGGATACAGCGAAGCACTGAACTCTGGGAGACTGTTCCCTGGGCTAAGTCACCCCACAGGCACAGGGGCTGGGAGGCTCGCAGGAGGCCACAACCTCCCTGGGAGGACTCTGGAGCGGGAGCGTAGTGCCATCGCCACGTGGGTACCTGTGCTGAGGATCTTGCCGGCCATCTTCTGTAGGAAGGACGGAATCTGCTGCTGCACCACTGTGTACCGCTGGTCCCAGTATTTGTCGTTGTAGTCCTCCTGGATCTTCTCCTTCCGCAGCTCATGCTCTTCAACCATGAATTCACTGGAAGTCACAGACAGCTTCTCAGGCTACCTCGAAGCAAGTATGGCTGCCAGTAAGGCAGGGAGGCACTTTTCCAGGACACACAGTACCACAAACATCCCACAAGGAAAAGCATGACTTGCTATTGTTACTTCTTAACTGTGACAGTAAATCCTCACTTTACTTGTCATAAGGCAAGTTAACTAATCTCTACCCTTCCATTAGCACATGGCACAAAACGACTCAGCCTTAGGTATGTGATGTCACCAACAGGAGCCAGACACCTTCCCATGTAGTGTGACATCACCAGCAGGTGTCAGACACCTTCCCATCTAGTATGACATCACCAACAGGAGCCAGACACCTTCCCATGTAGTGTGACATTACCAGCAGGAGTCAGACACCTTCCCATCTAGTATGACATCACCAACAGGAGCCAGACACCTTCCCATGTAGTGTGACATCACCAGCAAGAGCCAGACACCTTCCTACCCAGTGTGACATCACTAACAGGAGCCAGACACCTTCCCACCCAGTCTGACATCACCAACAGGAGCCAGACACTTTCCCGCACAGTGTCAACAGTCACTTACACATAAGTTAGAAGCTCTGGTATTCCTTGCTAGACCCACACCAGACTCTGTTACGTGGCCCATAGTAAACAAATACAGGGACTAGGGGGATATTTCTGTGGTAGAGTGTATGCTTAATATTTGAGGCCCTGGCTTTCATCCCCAGCACCAAAAAAAAAAAAAAAAAAAAAAAGCACATTTCTATACCACCAATGTATTTTTTAAAATGTGGTGACAAATAAAATATATCTCATACAATAGAATTCCAGTTAGGCATGGTGATATATGCTTGTAATCCCAATACTTGGGAGGCTGAGAAAGGAGGATCACAGGTTTGAGGTCAGCCTCAGCAACTTAGTGAGACTCTCAGAAACCCATTAAGACTGTTTCAAAACAAAAAATAAAAAGGACTAGGAATGGAGCTTGGAGTTGATCTATTTTTTTCTGTGTATTTAAAGGCATCACACTGAGGAGGTACCCTCAGACCTCACCAGATCAGGAAGGACACCCCCATACTGAGGAGGCTGAGGATCTTGGTCTAGGTGACCCAAGGGCCTTCACTCAACAGAACAGAGCTATCGAAAGGCAGCCGAGTGACTGGACACCCTTCCTAAGTCCTGGCAGATGGTGGTATGAAGATATACTCAGGTATGTGCTGCCTAGCCATGGCCAGTAATTGTGTGTGTGTGGTACTGGGGATTGAATCCAGGGGCATTCTACATCTAAGCTACATCCCCAGCCCTATTTTTTTATGCTTTATTTGGAAACAGGGTCTCACTAAGTTGCAGAGGGCCTCACTAAGCAGCTGAGGCTGGCCATGAACCTACAATCCTCCTGTCTCTGCCTCCCAAGTACTAGGATCACAAGCTTGCATCAGCACGCCTGACCTATGGCTAGCATTCTTTAGGAGAGCGGAGGCAGAGAGCCCTACCTGTATGGGTCATGTATGATGCCCCTGTAGATCCACTTCTCCAGGACCTCAAAGTAGGGTGCACTGGCTGCCTTGGTCAGGTACAGACACAGCTCTTGAGCCTGGCTGTCCCCGGTGTAGTTGACACTCCTGTCGTGAAGAAGGCTCAGCGTTGACCCGCCCACACACTCGCCTCTATCCACTGAGGTGGCTGCAGGAAGAAAGGGAGGCTCACCACCCAGGACGTGCCCTCGGCTCCCCTCAGCCTTCTCACTAGGCAGATACTAGCTAAAGCTCACCAAGACAAGTTTGCAGGGCCTTCCTCCTGCAGAACACTAACACAGGGAGTGATAGGCATTTCCTCATCACCCTACTACCAAAAAGTCAAACACAAGTGGCCAGCCCCAGCCTAGGCGTCCCACCATGCACTGCTGTCTGTAGCCCTGCCACCTGCCCCCCCCTCCACCAGGTGGGTGCATACCAAGGGAGGCCAGGATGTCCACAGTGCGCATGGCTGGCTGGATATAGAACCAGAGCTTCTGCAGTGACAGGAGGCCTTGCCTGTGCAGCTGCTCCAGCTGTGTGACCAGGATCAGATACTCCTTTACTAGGGTCCTCATGGCAGCCGCCAAAGCATGGTTCACCTGCCCATATTCAAAGGAGGATTTCTCTTCGATGAACCTACAGAAAAGATGGACTGAACATCTTTAAAGAGGCAATAACTACATTTTCAGATAAAAGCTTATACACTCCAAGTCCCTCCTTACTCAGGAAACAAGTGATTCACTTGAGCCCTTATCCCCAGAGGGAAACCTGTGCCACTCGGAAGTCTGTGTCAGGAAAGGAGTCAGCGACTCACATGCCTTCCTTTTGTGTGTGTGTGTGTGTGTGTGTGAGTGTGTGGTACTGAGGATTGATTCCTAGGCATTCTACCTCCAAGATATATTCTCAGCCCCTTTTTTTTTTTATTTTGAAGCAGGGTCTTACTAAGTTGCTGAGGCTGGTCTCCAACCTACGATCCTCCTGTCTCAGCCTCCTCTATTGGGATTACAGAGATGCACCACTATACCTGGTTCTTCTTTTGTATGTGTGGTACTGGGAATTGAACGCAGGGGCGTTCTACCTCCAAACTACATCCCCAGTCGCCCCCACCCCCATCTTTTTTTTTTTGAAACAAGGTCTTGCTGGGTTGCTCACTTAGTTGCTGAGACTGGTTTCAAACCTGTGATCTCCTGTCTCAGCCTCCCAAGTACTGACATTACAGAGTGTGCCACCACGCCTGGTTTCTTTTTATTAAAAAAAAATTCCTTTTTCTTTTTATTCTGTATTTTATTTTAGAAAGTTCCTATTGTTGTCTTTAAGTTCACTATACTACAGCCCTTTTCATTTTTTGTTTTAAAACATGGTCTTGCTAGGTTGCTGAAGCTGTCCTTGAACCTGCGATCCTCCTGTTGTGGCTTCTCAAGTACTGGGATTACAGGCATGCACCAACAGGCCAGACTTCACACGCCTTTCAAAACGCATCAGGAGCGAAGGCTGAGTGGCAAGCCAAGGAGGGCTGGCTTCAGCAGGGGATGAGGCCTGCGCTCCCTCCCACAGTATGAGCTCTGGCGTTGGGCACTAGGAAGCCAGTCGAGCCTGGGCCCACCTGGTCACAGTGGAGTAGCTGGCTGCCACGGGAAGGATTCTGTTCACCAGCTCCCGGATAGACAGGTCCAGGTTAGGGTCCACAAGGAAGGTGCGGCTCTGTCTCCCAGCCAGGGGCTGGGCAGTGATATACCTGCCGTCCACGCCTACCAGCACATAGAGCAGGTCCTCTACCACCGCCAACTCCTGGGAGGCCAACGGCAGTGTGCCTACAGGGAACAGACACCGCTGGGCTCAGGCTTCCCATACCCTGGCCTCCCCGCTGACCAAGTCACACTCTTGCTCTAACTCCTCAAATACTGATGGACAGAAGAAGGAAGCCATCAGCCTCAGCTTCGACGGGTCAAACTGCAGAACCACAGCTGAGAATCTAAGGTCAGAGGTGGCAGGACACACAGTGGGACTCCAGCAGGTTCTTCTGCATACCACAACCTTCTGGAGCCAAGCAAAAGAAAACCTCCTACACTCAAAAAAAAAAAAACACTCAGCACTCAACAGGACCTGCTTGTGGTCTCCCTCACTGCCCAGCTGTCACCATGCAAGCACACGTCATGAAATGCCCAAGTGCTAAAAATAAAGACATCACATACCTATAGGCAAAGCCATGTCTGAGCCTAAGCCTGAGCCAATCAGGAAATCCCCAACCAGTGTGGGTCTCTCATACACCCACGCTGGGAAGACAGGGAGGTGCTGGCCCGAATTCTTTTTGTTCTGTTTGTCTCGAAGCATCTTTCTCGTAAGTTCCAGAGACTAGGCAAGCACGTTAAAAAAAAAACAAACACACACAGATATACATGAGTGCAATTAAAACAAAGATATCTATAGAAATTAATACATCTTTGGCAAGAAAAAGTTCATCACTTAACACATGTGAGACTCAACTGCATCGAAACGAGACACATTTCCACCTGCCTGTCACGATGTAAGGGACTGGAGAGTAAGAGAGCTGGACAGGCCCAGTCCCTCTTCTCAGGGTCTGTCCAGCAAGGGGCCCACAGAAAGTCAGAAGCGCCAGCAATGGAGGGCACAGGGGAGACTGCCTCAACAGAGCTCATGTTTCAAACCAGATGCTCTGCACAGGAAGAACCTCAACTGCCTTTTCCTGGGGATGAATAAGTCTAACATCACTTGTTGGACAAAGAGGCATCAACAGCTGACAAGCATCTTCACCCTGTAAATTTCTATATCTTACATGCACTAAATCCCATGCACTGCAGCCTTGGGATGGATCTAGAAGGCGGTGCCAAGAAGGCTGGCTGCTGGCACATGTAGAGCACCAGTCCTCCTGGGGGACTGGCCACCAGAGGCTGACCAGGTCTGGTTGGGCCAGCCAGCTTTCAGAAGCACCAACCGGTGTTCTCTTCAAGGGGCAGGTGCAGACAGTCTCTGTATGAACAGGAAGGCTGCTTCCTCACATGCCACATGGCGGGAGTGGTGTGAGGATTACAGGAGACATGGACAAACTGGCAGCACTCAACTGACCTAGAGCCAGGCTCAGCTGCATCCTCAGCACGTGTGCTAGGCATGACGCATTGCAGAGCATGGCTCTGATGAAGGATCTGAGGGCCACAGTGGCAGGCCTGCAGCAGCTATGAAGATACTTAAGACTCACATCAAAAGACCAGGGAGAGCCAGATGCAGGACAGTGAGACTCATCAGTGGGACCTACTGAGATCCTGTTTTGTGTGTGTGTCACTGGGGATTGAACCCAGGGGCATTCTACCTCCAAGCTATATCCCCAACCCTATTTTATTTTTATTTGGAAACAGGGTCTTCCTAGGTTGCTGATAGTCTCACTACTTGCTGAGGTCATCTTCAAACCTGTGATTCTCCTGTCTCAGCTTCCCAAGTACTGGGATTACAAGCGTGCACCACCACACCGAGCAACCTAGTGAGACCTGCTTCAAAATAAAAAATAAGCTGGGTGTCATGGCACACACTTGTAATCCCAGTACTTGGGAGGCTAAGACAGGAGGATTGTAGGTTCACAGCCAGCCTCAGCTACTTAGTAAGGCCCTCCACAACTTAGTAAAACCCTGTTTCAAAAATAAAGAATAAAAAATAGGGTTAGGGTATAGCTTGGAAGTAGAATGCCTCTAGGTTTAATCCCTAGAACCGCAAAAAATAAATAAATAAATAAAAATAAATAAAATCGGGCTGGGGGTATAGCTCAGAGGTAAAATGTCCCTAGGGTCAATCCCCAGTACCACATAACAGAAAAAAAAAAAAAAGACTAGCGAGACCAGGGAAAGGGTTGGGATGTAGCTCAGTGGTAGAACACTTGCTAAGCATGCCCAAGGCCTTACGATTGATGTCCAACACTGGAAAAAAAAAAAAAAAGACTAGGGAGAGCTGAGGGTGGTGGCACATACCTATAAATCCCAGAACTTGGGAGGCTGAGATAGATGGATCACAGATTTACGGCCAGCATCAGCAACTTAATGAGGCCCTCTGCAATTTAGTGAGATCCTGTTTCAAAATAAAAATAACAGCCAAGCTGGGCGTGGTGGCACACACTTGTAATCCCAGTACTTGGGAGGCTGAGACAGGAGGATCCGGGTTCACAGCCAGTCTCAGCTTCTTAGTGAGGCTCTCTGCAACTTAGTAAGACCCAGTTTCAAAATAAAGAATAAAAAATAGGGCTGGGGGTGTAGCTCAGAGGTAGAATGCCCCTGGGTTCCATCCCCAGTACCCCCCACACACACACACATACACACACAAAAAGAGAGAGAGACAGAACACACTGATGAGCTATAATCTGCTATAGTGTCAGGAAGGAAATGGGCAGTCATGACTCCTTTTCATTGAATTAGGCTCCTAGAACCACCTACCATAGGTGGGCCTCACCAAAACTGCACCACCGTTGTTTATTCTTGTGGTCCAGAATTCCTGACTAAAGGATAGGACCAGCCTCAGCCTCTAGAGTCAGACTGGTTTTTATTTTTTATTTTTTTGCGGTACTGGGGATTGAACTCAGGGGCATTCTACCTCGGAGCTACACCCCCAGCCCTATTTTTTATTCTTTATTTTGAAACCGAGTCTCACTAAGTTGCGGAGTGCCTCACTAGGTAGCTGAGGCTGGCCGCCAACCCAGATCCTCTGGTCTCAGCCTCCCGAATGCTGGGATTACAAGCATGCTCCACCACGCCCGGCTCAGACTGGTTTTTAATAAACAGCAGAGACACAGCTGTCCATCTGGTACCCAGCACTGCCACGATCACAGTACCTGCGGCCCATGGTGGACACAAGTACCTGCTGTAGAGTGGAGCCTGTGGTCACACTGCCAAGCTGCTTCCTCAGCTCCTCAAGCTCCTGCATGGACATCTTGGAGGCTGTGGCAGAGACACCGAAGCTGGTGGTGCTGCTGACTGCAGCAGCAGCTGCAAGCTCAGCTCTTTCTTTTGCATTCTGCTGTAAATACTGCAGAGTCTGAAAACACAAAAAACTGTGCATTCACTCTGGGCCAGCATGTGCATATCTTCC
Organism: Graphiurus murinus; assembly: GCA_004027655.1. NCBI lineage: Eukaryota > Metazoa > Chordata > Mammalia > Rodentia > Gliridae > Graphiurus > Graphiurus murinus. The sequence continues at coordinate 23,188 of PVLC010007475.1, read as the reverse complement.
CTGGCAAAGCAAACCCCTCTTTCTTCCTTTCTAACTTAAACACTCACTCATGGGAAATGGGGGTTCAGACCTTCAGGTATAGTCCGGTCTCCAGAGACCCATGCTGCTTGGTGCCACTTTCCAAGTCTCCAACATACCAGGGAATGGAAACCCTACAGCCTCTTAGCGTCAATCCCTCGTTTTATCCCCAAGGACAAGTTTCCCCACCTGTGGTTCTTGGGCTGCGGTGACCACTTCTCCTATCCATCCTAGCGCTGAAACTCTCCATCCCCAGACACACCCACCACCTGTGAGGACAGTAGGGACTTACCATACCACTCACTGGCTCCTTCACAAGGATGCATGAGACATGCCACAGGAGATACCCAGTATGGCAAACAGTGAAAAGCAACAGAGTCCCACACCAGAAGTACAGTACTGCTGCTAGCATTTCTCAGGTCTATGCCCATCATGAGTTCCTGTTCATTCCGATTCACCAAGCATACTCCACATGCCCTCAAAGTGTTACTGGCACAAGGTAGGGAAGAGCTGATAAGCAAACGGCCAGGGTGCGTGGGAGAAGTGTGTGCATGTGTGAAGCAAGGCCTGCACTCAAGCCCCATCTCCGTGAGGAACCACAGTGCGTTCAACTCTTCCTGACATGCCTGCAGGTGCAGCGCTGAGGATGGAGCAGGATGCTTACCTCTTTGTCTTCTGTAAGCTTCGACAAGAGGTATACCAGTGGGTCAAGATTCCTTGTATTCTTAGATTTCAGTTCATCGTATTTCTTTAGAAAGTCTTCGGGAGTACGAGAAAACTCTGCAATTTTGACCTCAAAACACAAATATGAGTGATTTAATAACAATAATTAGTCAGGCACTTCAAAGACCTTTTGCCGGGTGCAGTGGTGCATGCCTGTAATCCCAGGACTTGGGAGGCTAAGACAGGAGGATCGCAGGTTCAAGGACAGCCTCAGCAAATAGACTCTCATCAACCTAAAATAAAAAATAAAATTGGGCTGGGGGGTGTAGCTTAGAGGTAGAAAGCCCCTGGGTTCAATCCTCAGTACCGCAAAAACAAAACAAAATAAAAAAAGATCTTTCAAGAAAATTAAACACAAAGAACAAAAATAGAGTTGAATTAAGTGGACTAACAATAACATATCTCTGAAATAAAACTAAGAAGACTCATCTAAATGTTCTGTCAAAACTATCCACACTTCCTCTACAGTTTCTTTCATTTTATATTTCTAGACCTTGGTGGATAAGCACTTACTTCTTCTAGGAGTTCATGTATTCATTTCACACCTTCAAAACTACTCCCTACGGAACTATGAGCATGTACTAGCTCAGGGAAATGTTTCACCCTGTAACTCATACAATAACCTAAGGAAGCATGTGTGTCCCTGGATTCTACTCCACTCATTTAACTTGTCTAACTGTCCTGGTGCTATCATCCTGCTGTTCAAATAAATGAAGCGTCACAATGTGTGTTTTAGAAATAATTCCAAATTCAAAACTATCTTTTCTAAAGACCTATCATTACAAATTATGTTATATGAATGCAGAAACAGCACTTCAAAGGATTTCAGTGTGTTTAACATCAGTAGCTTTCTACTCCTGGGAATATCCGAGTGTCTATGTGCCTCTACCTTGGTGATACAGTGGGACAGTGCATAAATCAGGCTTAACCCAGCTCTCTTGGGCCTCCACTGACTTCTGTACAATGGAGTGAGTGACAGGAGCTGCTACAGGAGCCAAGACAATTGTACAGTGGAGAGTATACTTGACCCATGGGAAGTGTTCAGCAAGTGCCGATGACCTTCTGGGCAATGCTGTGGTGCCCACCCTGCACCCTGGTGCCTGGAGTCCTTGCACGAGGACTGGGCTCCCATCCTGCACCCGGCATGACCATGCTCCAGGGACAGGTGCCTACCTTGGCACTGTGGGCAGAGACAGTGGTTGTGATGTATGGAGTCCGGTTCTTCTGCAGCAGGTCAATGTAGACCTCAGCTCCATCTCCACTGTGGACACGCAGCAAGCTGAGCAGCTCGTTGACATCATGGTGAATCCGAAATTCACTCATGGTTTTAGTTCTGAGACATCAATGTCCCAAGATATTCTCCTAAAAAATAAGAGAAAAGCTGCTCATGAAATTAAAGCCCTATAAAAACAATTCAGGCCAATTTCAGGCTTGTGACAAATCATTACCTCCCCTCACCTATACTTTAGCCTCCTTCCCACTGTCCTGTAGCTGTCTGCTCCACCCACCTCCTCCCTCAAAGGCTGCTGCAGTGTGTCAGCTATCCTCACTGCATTCACCAGTGCCATACCCCTCTAAAAATTCGGGGCTGGCTCCTCCTCCAGTTTCTGGTCCCCACTCCCACCCAGGGAGCATATGAGGTGGGCTATACGAATGCATCCCCCAGCCTGGCTCTGCTGTACTGGTGACTTTGCACATGTGGCCTCGGACTGGCCAGAAGCAGCTATGCTGCTCTTCCCTGCTAAGGGATAGAGCTTTTCCCCAGCTGGGCAGACACAATGACCCTGCCCTTAGAGGGTCCAGGACCTATGCAGGGAGCTTGTACAGGCCTAAGCCACTGCCCTGTCCCTGCAGAGATATTAAAACCCAGCTCCTAACTGGGCATGGAGGTGCACACTTGTAATCCCAGTACTTGGGAGGCTGAGACAGGAGGATCCCAGGTTCACAGCCAGCCTCAGCTACTTAGTGAGACCCTCTGCAACTTAGTGAGACCCTGTTTCAAAATAAGGAATAAGAAATAGGGATGGAGGTATAGCTTGGAGGTAGAATGCCCCTGGGTTCAATCCCCAGTACTAGGGGAAAAAAAAAAAAAAAACAGCTCCTGCTCATAAGCCTACAGACAGTTCTTAATCCCTGAATGTTTGGCAGCAGCTCCATTCACACCTCCAGTGTTGCATTCTTTCTGCACTTGGCAACCTGGATATTTCCTTTTCTGGCCCAGGCCTGGCTATGTACAAAGGTACTTTGGAAAGATTTCTATGCGTTTCCCATGCAATGAGCATGAGCTGGGGGCTCCAATATGTCCAGTGACCATCTATAGTCCAGTCTTGTCACTGAACACAAAACCTGAGATCAAAACCATACACTGTGTGCCTGGGAGACAGCACAGGGTCTTCTATACCTTCATCTCAGTAGACAGCAGCTGACTACAAGAGGACTTCTACTCCACTGTCCTGATGGACAGCAGCTGACCACACAGGGGCTTCCACTCTCCCAGTGATGACTGGGCCCGGGAGCCATTATCAGAGGCATTAAGACAAACACACTAACTGTCCTAAGCAAACTATATGGACTCCCACAAATGTTTTAATATACTTATACAAGGTCTCCTTTTTATTATTTCTTGGTACTGGGGATTGAACCCAGGGGCATTCTACCTTCAAGCTACACCCTCAGCCCTATTTTATTTATTTTGAAACAAGGTCTCACTAAATTGCTGAGACTGGCCTCAAATCTGTGATTTGCCTGTCTCAGCCTCCCAAGTGCTGGGGTTATAGGAGTGCGCCACCACGCTCATTTCTATACAAGGGTTCTAAATTTGGGATCCACATGTAACAGAAGAACCCTTGGAGGTCAAGCATAACCATTTGTGTATATGGATTTTCTGAAATGGTCTTGTGAACCGCCAACTTCCCCAAGGCCACTGGATCCTGCTGGACAGTGGAGCAGAGCAGGCCCAAAGCTGCCGCATCCAGCGGTGCAGGCGCTGCGACCCGGCCGACCGGCGGGGAGGCGGGAGGAGCCGTCGCCGCCGCCCTGCCGAGACCTGGGCCGCCCGCTGCCGCCCTGCCCAGCCCTGCTCGGACCCCAGGACCCGACAGGACCCTCCACGGGGTCTCACCGCTACCGCAGCAGCCGCGCCGGAGCCCGATCCCGAGCCCTCGCCCGCGCCCGCGCCGGCCGCCACAGGAAGTATGCTGACGTCACGTCCGGTCCCGCCCGCGGACGGTGGCCGACGGGCTACGGGGCCCATGGCGATGCTGCTGCCCGCCGCGCTGTGCGCCCGCCTGGCTGGGACGCCCGGGGCAGTAGAGGCGCTGCCCGTGGAGCGGGACCCCGCGGCCGGGGCAGCGCCCTTCCGCTTCGTGGCGCGCCCGGTGCGCTTCCCGCGAGAGCACGAGTTCTTCGAGGTGAGGGCGTGAAGGCCAGCTAGGATGGTGGCCAAGGGGCGCGGCGGCCTAGGTGGGGCACGGTCTGGTCCTGGGGGCGGGGCCTGGTCATAGGGGGCGGGGCCTTGCTGGGGCCCCGCCCACGGCGCTTGTTTTCTGCAGGACGGGGACGTGCAGCGGCACCTCTACCTGCAGGACGTGCTCACGCAGGTGGCCGAGACTCCGGAGAGGTCCAGGTGAGCGGCTTCGCCCGCGCTAGTCCCTGGAGCTGCCCCTCGGCCCTCCCCGCACGGCCGCGTGCAGCCGAGGGCTCCGAGCTGGGTGTAGACCCTCCAGGTGCAAGCGCTCAGCAGCCCCAGCCTGCTGCACGCTTGGTTTGACTGGCTCCTACCCAACGTGTTTGTGGGAATTTAATTCATAAGTAAGTAGTACTTGTGGTCACAAAGGAAGCTCCTGGAGCTTTATCAGGCTTCCTAACGGGAATCTTGGGTGGAAAGCCGCGCTTGGGTTCCTGCCATCAGTGAGGAGGCCTCTTTTGTGACTGGCGCTGGTTCCCAGGGTGCCTGAGTTCACCTGTCAGGTGGCCGGCTGCCGCCAGGAGTTCGCTGCACTGGAAGACTACCAGCACCACTACCACATGCTGCACGGGAATGCCTGCTCCTTCTGCAGCCGCTCCTTCCCTTCCGGACACTTGCTGGATGCCCACATCCTAGAGTGGCATGACTCGCTCTTTCAGATACTGGCGGAAAGGCAGGACATGGTAGGTGACTGCTGGCGTGCCCTGGGCATACCTGTTGTGGGGACTGGGGTCAGGGAGGTGACACCACGTCCTTTTCAGTACCAGTGCTTGGTTGAAGGCTGTCCAGAGAAGTTCAAGACCAGCCAAGACCGGAAGGATCACATGGTGAGGCTGCACCTGTACCCTGCGGATTTCCGGTTTGATAAGCCCAAGGCAAGCAGAGGGTAGGTGAGGCAGGCTGTTGGTGCCCTTGGTCTTGGAAAAGCCTTGGAGCATTTGAATGTATAGGGACTGTAATCAGTGTGAAGTGGTGTTTACTTATGGATAGCTGGACCCTGACCATGGCAGTCACTACCCAAAGGGGTTATAAATATGGGGTGGTTTCCCCACAGAAGGGAGACAGAGAGGGGAGTTCCCGGTGCAGCAGCAGAGGAGGTATGTGGAAGCAGTGAGCACCCCTTTCTCTGCCTCGTGCCTGGGCCGCAGCCTACCTTCTCAGCTCTTCACAGCCCTCAGAAGCAGGCAGCTGCTGACAGGGCCTTTGAGGTTCATCCCAGGTTTGAGTTCCTCCCTCTTCTCTGCTGGGGGCCCTCTGGCGTTTAATCTTCTCTGTACTCCTATGTTTAGGAACTTGATTACAAAGCCATACATTGACATGAGACTGTTAAGGGTGCACTGTGGGAAATATCTCCAGGAGTAATTCTTAAAGTGTGTTCTAAGCCGGGCGTGGTGGCGCACGCTTGTAATCCCAGCATTCGGGAGGCTGAGACCGGAGGATCCGGGTTCGCGGCCAGCACTCCGCAACTCAGTGAGACTCTGTTTCAAAATAAAGAATAAAAAGGGGCTGGGGGTGTAGCTCGGAGGTAGAATGCCCCTGAGTTCAATCCCCAGTACCGCAAAAAAAAAAAAAAAAAAGTGTGTTCTATTGCTATCGATTGGAGTCTTTTTAGACTTAATTTGTTTTCCTAAACAATGCTTTGCTGTTTAAAATAAAGAACCCCCTGTAACGGGGAAGGTTTCCTAAGAACCTGAGTCTTAGGTAATTCTCTCCCTTCTAAGGGGTCTTTCTAAAGAGGAAATCCTGCAGGGCTGGACCAACATGCTCCAACACCCTGGTATGAGGAGACACTGCTTTACGTCTCTGGTTATGTTAGTATCTCTCTCTCTAATGAAACATTTGGAGCCATTGGTAGGCCTTTACCATGAAGCACCATAAAAGTACAATTTCCAAAACAAGTGTTACTATTAAATTTTTTAAAAATTACAAGGTTTATTATGTAAACAGTGACTTGCCAACAGCATTCTCTGGTTTCCTGAAAATTACACTATAAATTTAGACTGCTAAAACAGAGAATGTCTTTGCAAGAAAAAGCAATTCCTTGAAAGTCCACTTCTAGGGGAAGCCAGGGCTGCAGGGGCTGTGCAGAGTTGCTACTCATGCTCTGTCCTTCACAGCCCAGCTGCTGGGGGGACTGATGCAGACCTGTCGGCTGGAGCCCTGGGGGATGGAGGAGATACCATGGAAGTCTGCTCAGAACCCGTGGGGCCATGCCCAGCACCTGTGGGTGAAAGGCGGACCTACAGTCACAGGTCAGTGCAGAAATTGTCCTGAAACAACCCTTGAATGTGCTCTGACTCCGGGCCTGCGGCTCTTCTGAGAGAAGGTAATACTGGGTGAGAAAGTGGGCTTCATGGAGTTGAAAGCCTGTCTGTTCTGGTGCATTTTGGACCCTGAAGTTCAGGAATGCCCAGCTTTGGTCAAAGCCTGGCAGACTGTCTTTCTAGTATTGAGTTAAAACTGACTTGAAATGTAGTTTGGGGAAAATGTTGAGTAATGAGAAAAAGTCACAAGTCACCAAAGAAACTGAACTAGCAGGAAGATATGTGTCCATCAGCGGCTTTTTGGTGGCTGCCTGCACTGTGACCTGGATGCCAAGGGAGGTCAGGTTTCAGGGGACTATGGGTAACAGGAAATCAGCGCCACAGAGAGCCGGGCGGGAGCTGGCCTTGCCTGCGTCTTCTGATCGAGTGCGTGCTGGTCCTGGAAGAATCTCCCGCAGGAAGTGGATCTGAGACAGGGAGCTGCCCCTGGGCCCAGGAGGGCAGGCTATACTTCCTAAATGTTCACAGAGTGAAAGAGAAAGAGAATATTCCAGAATAAGAAGGAAATACACACAAGGCTGCCATTATGTGTTGAGTTTCTTGTGGACAAAGAAAATACTGTCATTTAATATGAACTTTTCCATTCCAGAATACCTTCTACCATCTGTTTTGGCCAGGGTGCATCTCGAGGGTTTAAAAGCACCAAGAAAAGGAACAAACATCACTGACAGATCTGGGCAAGAGAAGGTACCTGGCATCTGAGCAGACTGGGGCAAGAACGGTGCCCTCCCACTGGGGGCGCTGTCCGTGGGGCCTTTCACTTTTGTTCAGCTACCCTGCGCTGGACTTTTGCTACCCTCAGTGTGTTGGCCTTCTGTGAGCAACTCAGCAACTATTACCAGAAGCATTGAGGGACCTGTAGATCCTAGACACAGTGAAAAGTGAGTGGGGAGACACCTACCTCTGCTGCAGGGACCACCCTTTTTAAATCATTGAAATAAACACTTTCACCGAAGGTCTCTAGTCTTGTGTTGTTGAATTTGGATGATAAATTATCAGCCACAAGTTTTCAGGGAGATTTACAAGGTCTCAGAGGCAGAGTCCTTGACTTGCATGGCTTTGAGAAGAATTCTTGGATGTCCTTAAGCCCCTAGCCAGCGAGCTCTGCTGGGACACAGTGCTGGAGAAGGGGTGCTGCAGGCGGGAGGATGGCAAAAGCGCACAGGCCTATCCAGCAGTTCTGAGGCGTCCTGTTGGGAGAGCACACGCAAGAAGCAAGTCAGGAGGTTGGGGTAGTGTGTGGAGAGACCCGTCCTTGCCGTCAGGTGTCTGGGTGTTTCTGCACTAGGGGTGCTGGCCGTCGTTGGACTCCTTCCTGCCTCACCTCACCACCTGCTATTTTCCCGGATAGTTGGACTTTGGGTCCAACCAGAGGCAGCTGTAAGTGTCACTGGTGACTCCTGGTGCAGAGGTGAAGTCACCCTCAAATCTTTCCAAGATGACCTCAGATTCAAAGGAAACATCTACTGGCTCTGCAGGCACTGAAAACTAAAGCGGGTTGTCAAACACTTGAGGGAAGAACAAAGCCTAAAGTACAGTCCTGATGTGTGGGCAAAGATCGGGGGGTGGGAGATGAGTGTGGACGAAGTAAAAGGCAACACCAACAAATGCACATGTGCATGTTTTGTCTCTATCTCCCTCCCCACCAAGGCCTCGTCCTAGCAGTTCCCTCCTCTGACTCCTGCTTGTCCTCCCTGTACAACAAACAGTGCGTCCAATAAGCTCTCAGGGTAACTGGATGAGCCTTTTTCAAAGCATTTTCTCTTGCTTGCCTGCACATTGGCTGCTACTAACAGCCTTTGGGCTGTTGCAGCCTGTAGGGGACTGTCTGTCCTGGGATCCAGTCCTAGACTGCTCCCTACCTAGAAAGCTTTTTTTTTTTCCTGTCTCTGTTTTTCTCCTAACAAACAGGGAATGCAAACTTGGTGTGGAGAATACTGAAGTAGAAGGAATCCAGCATCGTAATTAATTCTTGGCTGCTTAGGTCTCTGGGGAGATGCTCATGTCTGTGGCAGAATTGGCTGTGGGCTGCAGGTCACACCAAGAAGAGTTCACTTGCAAGCATGCTGGGCTTCAGGACAGCTTGCATTAGTATATTTGTGGTGGAAAATAGGATCACCATGCATGTGTTTACAAGAGATATTCATGCAATTATTGGTTTTGGTACTGGGGATTGACCCAGGGGCATTCTACTCCAAGCTACAACCCCAGCCCTATTTCATTTTTTTCTTTAAAACAGTGTCTCAAGCCGGGCGTGGTGGCGCATGCTTGTAATCCCAGCATTTGGGAGGCTGAGACTGGAGGATCCGGGTTCTCGGCCAGCCTCAGCTACCTAGTGAAGCACTCTGCAACTTAGTGAGACTCGGTTTCAAAATAAAAAATAGGGCTGGGGGTATAGCTCGGAGGTAGAATGCCCCTGAGTTCAATCCCCAGTACCGTTAAAAAAAACAACAACAACAAAAGACAGTGTCTCAGCTGGGTATGGTGGCACACACTTATAATCCCAGTACTGAGTCTGAAGCAGGAGGATCACAGGTTCAAGGACAGCCTCAGTAATGTAGGGAGACTCAACAACCTAGCAAGACCCAGTTGCAAAACAAAAAATAAAAAGGGCTGGAGGGGTAGCTCATAGGTAGAATGCCCCTGGGCTCAATCCCCAGTACTACAAACAAACAACAACAACAAAAAAAAACAGGGTCTTAGTAAATTGTTGGGGCTGGTCTCAACCTGCAATCCCCCTGTCTCAGCTTCCCAAGTACTGGGATTACAGGCGTGCACCACCATACCTGGCTGATATTTCTGTTTTATTGTCTAGGAGACCAGTCCTGCTGGGGTGACTTTTTAGTTGGTGTATGTGGTACTCAGACATGCAAGTGACAGGGCAGTGTCACTTTTGCCTGCTTATAGGGAAACACTTCGGCCCGTCTCCAGCGGATCCTGGCTGGTCTTTGTTGCCACCAGCCTGGGATTAGTGCAACTATCTCTTCAGGTGCTTTGTTTCATCTTTTCTTTCTTTTCTCCAATTTTTTGCCTTACTTTGGGTGGAATGGGCTTTTCTCACTCTGTTATGTGGGGAACTAGGCACCTTCTGGTTATTATTTTAGTAGTTGTTCTAAAATTTTAACATAGATACTTGTTCAGATCTAAGATCAATTCACATATCCTTTTGCTCAACAATGTAGGAGCTGTAGACACTGAACCCATCACACCCATATACCATGATTGTGGTATGTTTCAGTTCCAGATCTTTTGCTGACTACTCAGTTGTCCTTGCTGTGGCTCTCTGAATTTGCCAGGGTTATCCTGTCCTTGTTGAATGTTTCTTCCTGTCTCTCAGGCCCTTAGTTTCTTTGGTGCTGGAAATTGAACCAGGGATATTCTACCTCTAAGCTAGACCCCAGGCCCTTTTTATTTTTTATTTTGAGTTGCTGAGGCTGGTCTCCAACCTGTGATCTTCCTTTCTTAGCTTCTCAAGTACTGGGATTACAAGCATGTGCTTCCATGTCTGGCTCAGTTATGTCCGTCCTATGCTCTCTTCTAACTTGCTGGATTGTTGTAGTTTTGTTCATCAGTAGGAAGTAGGGTTGTAGGGTAATTTTGTGAGCTATTGCAGCCCTCCTCCTGTGGGCTTCCTGCCAGCAGCCATTCTTTGTTTTTAAGATACATGAAACATTTTATATTCTATCACTTGTAATACCAGCACTTGGAGACTGGCCTGAGACTTTCGTCCCTTGTTTTTAACTCGGGTTGCCTATTTCTAGGTCCAGTTCATGGGTTTTTTTTACTATGAGTTTGTAGCTCTTAATACTTTACCTCTGGATTTCTCCAAGATGTCTGAGTCCTTCTAAGAAAATATATATTTGCTTTTACTATGTGACTGGGGTGCCATCAACCTAGGATTACTTTTAAATGAAGTATTGGGTGTGAGTTTAACTTTGTTCTTGTCCATGAAGGCAGTGGAAGTTTTGATCCTACTTTCATAATTAGAGCCTTATTTTAAAATAAAAATGTAAAATAGAGCTGAGGGGGTGTAGCTCAGAGGCAGAACCCCCTGGGTTCAATCTCCAGTACCAGAAAGGAAAGGAGGAAGGAAGGACAGGAGGGAGGAAGGGAGAAAGAAAGAAAGGAGAAAAGAAAATGAGATCCTAAGCCGGGCATGGTGGTGCATGCTTGTAATCCCAGCATTCGGGAGGCTGAGACCAGAGGATCTGGGTTCGTGGCCAGCCTCAGTTACCCAGTGAGGCACTCTGCAACTTGGTGAGACTCGGTTTCAAAATAAAAATTAAAAAAATAGGGCTGGGGGTGTAGCTCGGAGGTAGAATCCCCCTGAGTTCAATCCCTAGTACCGCAAAAAAAAAAAAAAAAAAGAAAATGAGATCTTTCTTAAACCTTCTTACTGAGGCAGGGCAGAGGACCTAGGAACAGGAAAGGTTAGAAGAGGTCATCTATATAAAGAACAGAGATTGGGAGGGTTGATAGATACAGGGATAACAGTGAAAGTTAATACAAAACTTCAGCCCCAAGAGTGACCAAAGGGGTAGGATGAGGAAGCAGATGGGTGGCACCAGTAGATTACAAGAGACCACCACTGACCTTTGGGATAAAGATTCAAATTAAGGATTGAAAAGACATTGGGTCTCCAAAACCCAATTCTGACCAATCACAGAAGGGCAGATGGGGAACCCCAAGAAGGGATAAAAGCTCACCTCCCAAGAATGTTAATGGTTACTCTCCTTCGGGCCCCTCCCCTCTGTATGAGGAGAGCTTTTTTTCTTCTATCTTCCTTTGGTTTAAAATAAATCTTTATACCCCTGAACCCACCCTTCTATAGTCTGTTGACTTTATTCTTTAATTTTGCAGACCAAAGATCCAACAAGAGGAGAAATTTTGCATCATTTGGCACCCCAGATGAAACCACAGGGATGGAGCCCAGTAAAGGAAGAATTCAGTTCCATCATGGCCAAAGTCCAGGCTCAGGGCTTACTCCACAGTGAGGCTGTGGGAGCAGGTGGCTCAGACCTGGCCAGCTGAGTGCTGGTGGGGAGCCCCTCAGAGGGAGAGTTCCAGTAGCTTGCAGAATTACTTCTGCACTCACCCTTTCACTCCACAATCCTGCTTCCTACTTCTGGGGACCTCTCCTGAATACACATTGGCAAAAATTCAAAAGATCCACTCACGGGCTGGGCGTGGTGGTGCATGCTTATAATCCCAGTACTCCAGTATTTGGGAGGCTGAGACAGGAGGCTCCGGGTTCATGGCCAGCCTAAGCTACATAGTGAGGCTGTCCACAACTTAGTGAGAACCATTTCAAAATAAAGAATAAAAAAAATAGGACTAGGGGTGTAGCTCAGTAGAATGCCCCTGGGTTCAATCCCCAGTACCACAAAAAAAAAAAAAAAAAAAATCCACTCATAAGGCAATTTACTGCAGTGCAGTTTTTAATAACTAAGACTGACAACAACACAAATGTCTCCAGTTCTAAACAGCCTAGTTAGTGTTGAGAACTGATATTTGGGCATGGGAAGAAGATGTAGACTTAAGATCAAGGAAGCTAATAAAAACCCTAGAGTCCTGAGCCTGAGCAAAACATATTACTGTAGATACACACCTCACACTTGTTACAGCTTTGCCGAAAATCCTGGTTGTTTTTCAAGAATCAAGGAAGTTATTAAGGAATGCTAGGGTTGGTCTCAGGAGGCAACTTAAATAGCTTGAGCATTAGTAAAAATAATAACCACAATTAAGTGAAGCATTTCAATCTATTTAAATATATGTTCACAATAATTCTTTAAAAACAAACAATGCCAGGCAAGGTAGCACACACCTGTAGTCCTAGCTACTCAGGAGGCTGAGGCAGGAGGTTTCCAAGTAAGAGGTCAACCTAAGCAACTTAGTGAGACCTTCACAACTTAGCAAGACCCTGTTTTATTTATTTATTTTTTGTGGTACTAGGGATTGAACTCAGGGGCATTCTACCCCCGAGCTACACCCCCAGACCTATTTTTTATACTTTATTTTGAAACCGGGTCTCGCTAAGTTGTGGAGTGCCTCACTAGGTAGCTGAGACTGGCCACGAACCCAGATCCTCCGGTCTCAGCCTCCCGAATGCTGGGATTACAAGCGTGCACCACCACGCCCGGCTGCAAGACCCTGTTTCAAAATTTAAAATTTTTTAAAAGGCTAGGGTGAGCTGGGCGTATTAGGCCTAGTGTTGCATGCTTGTAATCCCAGTACTTGGGAGGCTGAGATAGGAAAATCACAGTTTTTTTTGTTTGTTTGTTTTTGCGGTACTGGGGATTGAACTCAGGGGCATTCTACCTCCGAGCTACACCCCCAGACCTATTTTTTATTCTTTATTTTGAAACCCAGTCTCACTAAGTTGCGGAGTGCCTCACTAGGTAGCTGAGGCTGGCCTCGAACCTGGATCCTCTGGTCTCAGCCTCCCGAATGCTGGGATTACAAGCGTGCGCCACCACGCCCGGCTAGGAAAATCACAGTTTTGCAGCTAGCCTCATCAACTTAGTGAGACCCTGTTTCAAAATAAAAAATAAAGTCATTCTGGAAGTGTAACTCAGAGGTAGACTGTTCTGGGTTCAATCCTGTGAGAATATAATTAGATCTTTCCTATCAAAGGAATAGCTTGACTTAGGCTCCATTTTGTAAAACTGCCATTGTGTAATCTTAAGTGTGCTTGTATTTGTAAAGATAGCATTTCCTGGAAATTATGAGTGCCAACCCCTCCCCTGACATCCCCTTCAGCCAGTGGTGTAAAGATTGTGAAGCTACTCTCCCACCAATAGGAGCACAGAAGACACCCCTGACCCCACCCCATGCCACCCCCCCCCCCACACACACACACACACGCACTGATGAAAATAAAATCCCAGCAGTTTTCCACCATGCTGTTCCTGCAAGCCTGACTTACTGGTGGCAGGATCCCTTTTTGCAAAAAGTAAAATTTGCCTTGAAATTTATTTCTAACAACTCCCAGTATCAAAATGTGTATAGCTATGAAAATTCAGCAAGATAGTGTAATGGTGGCCTGCTTCTGACCCTGGCAGCTTGCCTGTTTCAAAGCTGACATTTTTCCTTCCCTCTTTTCCTCCTGTCCCTCTCCTTCTCCTCTTGTTCACAAGTAACAGGCTCTTATCAGTTTACTGACCAAAAGAGTGAAGACTGAACACCGGGTACCTGTGAATCTGAGAAATAACCAACTCAGGGATGACTTAGACATAAATTGTGTTTCTTCTGACAAGCCCACTGACCCTGAAGAGCTAACCTTTTTGTGTGTGTGTGTGTGGTACTGGGGATTGAACTCAGGGGCATTCTACCTCCGAGCTACACCCCCAGCCCTATTTTTTATTCTTTATTTTGAAATAGAGTCTCACTAAGTTGCGGAACGCCTTACTAGGTAGCTGAGGCTGGAGGAAAATCCGGATCCTCTAATCTCAGCCTCCCAAATGCTGGGATTACAAGCGTGCACCACCACGCCCGGTAAAAGCTAACTCTTAAAAGGGACTTCATTCCTTTGTTTGGGAAGAATCCAGGGTTTGATTTTGAACTCTTAAGTTCACTGGCTTTCCCCAGTTTGCTAGCAAATCAATACATTTCCTTTTCCTTCTTCCCAAAGACTTGTCCCAATTATTTGATTTGGCAAATTGGGGTAGGTACCGAATTCAACAGGCAAGAGTGTGACATACCGCCCCCCCCCCCACACACACACACAGACCAAGGCTACCAGCTCCAGGCAGAGGCTCCATCAGACCCCTGCAGTGCCAAGGACAGTTCCCCCACAGGGAGGCTTCAGCTCCTAACCCTGCCCAGCAGCTGTACAGGCTGAGTCCAGTCTGGGTGTGGTGGAGAGGAGGGGCTCCCTTCTGTCAGCCCCACTGGAGAACCGAGCTGTATCTAGAATAAGTCACACTTGAACACACAGGCCATCAGCTTGCCTGGCATGGTGGCTCCACCTAGAGCAGCAACCCCAGAGGGTGTCTGGCTGCTCCTTTGTCCTGCTCCTAGCTCCAGGAGTAGTTAGCCTCCAGGGTTAGCCTTGTCCTTGCCCCAGCTCCAGAGTCCTGGCTCAGCTAGGGGTAGAAGCATCTCAGAAAAACAGATCATTGCCAATCTTTTCCCACAGGAAGGGGCCTCCACTGCAATGAGTGGAGAATACAAAACCTTACCAGATTGTGGAGAAATTTATGCCCAGGGCATTGTTGAAAACAATACAGCAATCAGCTGGCAATTAGCAGAGAATGGCTGGGTGTGGTTAGGGAAAAGGGAGAAGAGTTTCCTATTAAAAGTATGCCTAAGCCGGGCATGGTGGCGCACGCTTGTAACCCCAGCATTCGGGAGGCTGAGACCTGAGGATTCGGGTTTGTGGCCAGCCTCAGCTACCTAGTGAGGCACTCCACAGCTTAGTGAGACCCTGTTTCAAAATAAAGAATAAAAAATAGGGGTGGGAGTATGGGAGTATAGCTCGGAGGTAGAATGCTCCTGACTTCAATCCCCAGTACCGCAAAAAAAAAAAAAAAATTAAAATGGAGCCAGGCATAGTGGCACATGCTTGTGATCTCAGTACTTGGGAGGCTGAGACAGGAGGATCACAGGTTCAAGACCAGCCTCAGCTACTTAGTAAGGCCCTCCACAACTTAGTGAGACCCTGTTTCAAAATAAAGAATAAAAAACAGGGCTGGGGGTATAGCTTGGAGGTAGAATGCCTCTGGGTTCGATCCCCAGTACCCGCCCCCACACACACACCACCACACAATGCTGAGAACCCAGGGTAAACCTGTGCAAGCAAAGCCCTGTCTAGCAAGTTCCAAGAGCTCTCTCTCAGTGGGATAAATGCAAAAACAGCCATAGACAAATCATAATAAAAATGCTGCAAGGAAAAAACCTTAAAAGTAGCAAGACAAAGAATTTACATAGAAACCCCAATAAGATAACAGCAGAGTTCTCATCAGAATCAATGGGGACCAGAGAGCCATGGGCAACATATTCAAAGGCTCAAAGAAACAGCTGCTAAGCACCCCCTAACAGCAATCAGAATGTAAGTGGGGACATCACATCTACCTTATAGAAAGGACTTTAAGAAAAACTATGAACAAATTATTGGCCAACAAATCAGAGAATGCAGATGAAATGGTCAAGTTCCTAGACAAACAGACAGACTACCAAAACTGGCCAGAGGAGAAACAGACCATCAGAATAGATCTACAACACATGAGAAGATTAAATTAGAAAAATAAAAACTACACATGAAGTAACAGTCAGATGCAATTAGTTTCTCCTTTGCATTCTACTCAGTAAAGAAGAATGATCACCACAATTTTCAAAACGTCTTCTATAAAATGGAAGAATGCTTCCTAACTCATTTTATAGGTCCATTATTGTTCTAATTCCAAAACCATAGAAAGACTGCAGAAAAAAACACAATTCAATATTTCATAAATATGGACACAAAAATCCTCAAAAAACACTAGCAAACCAGCAATATAGGAAAAGAATTATACATGGAACTCAATAACATATAAAAAGAAGTATACACCATAATTAAGTGGAGTTTATCCCAGAGATGCAAGGTTGGTTCAATATCTAAAAATCAATAAATATGGTACATCATATCAATAGGATAAACAAAAGCAATGTGATCATATCGATTAATGCAGAAAATCATTTGACAAAATCTAAAACTTCTTTATGATAAAAATGCTCAGCAAGCTATGGATAGAAAGGAAGTTCCCTGGTTGAACAATGGACATCTACAAAACCCCATAGCTAACATCATAGTTAATGGTGAAAGGCTGGGTTCTTTTCCCCTAAGATCAGGAACAAGACAAGGATATCTGCTCTTGCCTTTTTTTTTTTTTTCGGTACTGGGGATTGAACTCAAGGGCATTCTACCTTCGAGCTATACCCCCAGCCCTATTTTTTATTCTTTATTTTGAAACCGGGTCTCACTAAGTTGTGGAGTGCCTCACTAAGCAGCTGAGGCTGGCCTCGAACCCCGATCCTCTGGTCTCAGCCTCCCAAATGCTGGGATTACAAGCATGCATCACCACGCCTGGCTTTGTTCTTGCCATTTCTGTTCAACATTGTACAAGTCCTAGCCAGGGCAATTAGATATGTCATCCAGATTGGAAAAGAAGTAATTTCTATATATATAAGCAATTTCTATATATAACATAATCTTATATATAAAAAGTCATAAGCAGTCAGCTGGAAAGATGATTAGAGCTAATAGTCTCAGCAAGGTTGCAGGATACAAAATCAGCTACATCCCCAGACCTTTATTTTTTTATTTTTGTTTTTTATTTTATTTTAATTTTGTTACTGGTGATTGAACCCAGAGGCATTCTAACTCCGAGCTACATCCTCAGTCCTATTTTATTTTTATTTTGAAACGGGGGTCTTGCTAAGTTGATGAAAGTCTATTTGCTGAGGCTATCCTCGATCCTGTAATCCTCCTGTCTCAGCCTCCTTCAAATACTGGGATTACAGGCATGTGCCACTGTACCCAGCTTAAGATAACACTGTGTGTATGTGGTGTGTGTGTGTGTGTGTGTGTGTGTGTGTGTGTGTGTGTGTGTACTGGGGATAGAACCCAGGGGCATTCTACCTTTAAGCTGTACCCCCAGCCCTATTTTAATTTTTATTTTGGAACAGAGTCTTACTAAGTTGCAAAGGGCCTCACTAAATAGCTGTTATCCTTGAACCTTCCACCCTCCTGTCTCAGCCTCTCAAGTACTGGGATTACTGGTATGTGCCTGTAATCCCAGAAAATGCTTTTTGTGTGTGTTTGAGTGACACTGGGGATTGAACCCAGGGGACTCTTTCTCTGAGCTACACCCTCAGCCCTATTTTATTGTTTATTTTGAAACAGGGTCTCATTAAGTAGCTGAGACTGGCCGCAAACCTGCAATCCTCCCAAGTACTGGGATCACAAGCATGTGCCATCACGCCTGGATGAGACAAGCTTTTTTAAGGTGAAAATGAAAATACCAGAACGTTAGACCATCTAGGTAGCATTATTTACTATGTGGCCAGGAAAATAATGGCATTTATGTATTCAGAAAGGCTTCCTGAGGGTAAGCACCAGGTTGGGCTGTCCTGGCCCACTAGAATTCCAGGACAGAGCTCTGCCTGACCAGGCTTGGCCTGCATCAGCTGAAGCATTTGCACTGCATTTCAGCTTCATAGAAATGACTTTGCTCTTATATGTCTACTATTGTACCATTATTTTGTTGGGAGGTAGTGAGGGCCACCAGCTCACTGCCCAGCTTGGGAAGCCAGTCACCTTTTCAGCCTTCATGACGAAGCCTTTACTCTACAATCATTCAAGATCTGCTGGCCACATTTCACAACGACACTGTAAGCTGTACTGATCGGGCCCCCACCCTCTGAGTGTAGCCTGGGCCACGTGTAGGGTGAGGCAGAGAGCAGCCCCCATAGACCCAGAGAGGTGAGGCTGGTGCAGGCAGCTGAAGGAGGCGCTAAGTGCCGACCCTGTGCCAGGAGAGGCCAGGCAGGCCAGCTCCATCCAAACCCAGAACCTGTGGGCATGGGAGCCCAGCCCTGCCCCGCCTCACGCCCAACAGGTGACTCTGGCACTCAGAGCCTTAGGGCTGCTGCCCAGGTTCCCTGGGAGCTTGTTTGCCCAGATGCATGAGCCTGTTTTTGTCACTAGTGGACAGTGGGGATGCTGCTGCTTGGGGGATGGGTGCACAGGCCCCTTCACCGTACAGCCCTCTGCACTTAAGCCCCACCAGAGATCACCCACAGTTCACGTACTCCTCCTCCCTAGACCACATGGCCCTACACCCCTACCGAAAGAGGCACGGCCTGCTCTCCCACCACCTTGTCAGGTGGTCTCCCCACGGATCACAAACTCCAAAGGGCAGGGCGGTGTCTCCAAGCCCACCCGCAGCGGCCCAGCACAAATAGCTAAAGGCACAGACTGGACTCCGGGGCAGGCAGAGGCCCCAGTGTCCCTGCAGGGTCATGACGGGTGAACACTTTCACTGCTGGCCCTCATAGACTTCTGATTTGGAGACTGAATTCAGGGGGTGGCCAGGGTTTGTGGGGACCAAGTCCTGTGAGAAGGCTGACAGGCGGAAGTCTCAGTGTTGGCAAGTTCTCCTCAGCCTTTTCCACAAGAAAACACCTGCTGGTGTGAGGTGCAGGTGTGTGCTCTTCTGCCCTCCAGCCCCAGAGCTGCACTCACCCAGGGAGGTCTGGACACCAGGGGGAACCTGGAGAGAGCCTCCCTGGGTAGGTATTTGGGATCACAAATGGTTACAGAGGTAAATTAGCAAGCTCATCACTCACAATGCTGAATCAAGTATGTTGGTACTCTCTATATCCAGGTCCCTGAACAATGTACACCGCACAAATGGAGATGGGCCATGGGGTGCAGGGCTGTGTGTGCAGACCCCCGCCCCACTGGAAGGGGAGTGGATGCTCATTTTCCTCCTGTGTTGGTTTCAGGATTATTACCTCAGAAGTCGCATATAATGAGCCATAAAACGTGGCCTTGACTTCCCAGAGCCCCCCAGGGACCTCAGATCTGAGAACAGAAGGGTGCCTGGTGAGGTTGCTGGAAGGCACAGGCTGCTGAGGTCTGGGCTCCCTCACCCCACCAAGCTCCTTTGCTTTGCAGCATTTACAGACCGGAGGTGGGTCTGTCCGCTTGAGAAGCAAGGCTGGAGCTGGGTTTGAGTTTGAAGGGTCAGGCTCCAGGGCAGGCACTTGAGAAGGGCAGGCACCTTCCCTTCCTCCCGGCCTTTGCTCCAGGCAGCTTGCACTACAAGAACCCGGGCCATTTCACTTGAAACCCCACCATGAGTTCCCATGTTCCCAGTCGCAGAGAGAGTGCACCATCAAGGGAGACATCTACCGCGCAGGCGCTCAGAATAGGTCGGATCCTTCCTCTCCCTTCCTCAGCAATTCGTTCACGAGCTCAACGCCTCACATCGCAGTTGTGGAAGGCCTGACCCCGCGGACGCTAGAGCAAGGCTTTTTGGACAAACCCTGCCCAGCCTCCTGCGCAGCACACCCCGCGCGGCGCACCCGGCAATTCCTGCTTTTCTCTGCGGGCCTGGGCCGGCAGGGGGCGCGGCTCGGCCCAGCGGGCCCCAGCCGGACTGTCGTGATCCCCGCGGGAGTCCGGGAGGCTGGGTCGCGAGGCCGGGTAGAGGCCCTCCGGAGTCCCGCACCGCAGCCCCTAGTGCGCTCCCATCCCGCTCTGAATGGACTATATTAAAAAAAAAAAAAAATCTCCAAAATAAGCGCAAAAGTTTCCGTGCGGTCACGACATGGCAAATCTAGTTAGAGTGAAAGTAATTCAGAAGTTCCTTTCAAACAGTACTGGCATCAAATTATTTTAAGTTCTTCGTTCGGGAACTAGTTTCTTGTCTCCGCTCAGAACAGTATCGCAAATCCGAGCCTGGCTACCGGAGGGGACGTCAGAGCCAGAGGCAGGACCTCAAAGTCATTTGTCGGCTGCTTTTACAAATAAGGAGACCGATTTTGATCCATTTCTAGGACGCTGTATGAAGCTATATATCTTTGAGGAAACAGTTTGGTACAAACTTGATTTTTAGAAACTTTTAAAATCTCTGTAGCCTATCCACAAACAGGCTCTAAGCATCAAATACAATATTGTATGACCAACAAAAACTAAAAGACAAAAACAAAAGAGGGCACCGAAGCGCCAAGGCTGCCAGGATCGGGGCCCGTGCACAGGCCGGGCTGGGGCGAGCTCCAGCGCCGCTCGGGCCAGTGCGAGGCGGCCACGTCGGTCCTGCAGGCGGCTGCCCCTCCGCCCGCAAGTCCCCGAGGACCCCCAGCCCACGCCTACGACAGGTAGTACATGCCGTAGGCGGCGACCGGCCGAGGGAGGAGACCCGGCCCGGGCTGCAGGACGCCGGCCGAGCCGCGGAACGCCGCCGCGGATCCGTGCAGCGGGGCGCCCAGGGAGAAGGGCAGGGCGAAGGAGGGCAGCGGCGGCTTGGCCGCCAACTTCAGCTTCTCCAGCTCGGCCTCCTGCAACCGCTTGGCCTTAGCTCGGCGGTTTTGAAACCAGATCTTGACCTGCGTCTCGGTGAGGCTCAGGCTGCTGGAGAACTCGGCGCGCTCCGCGATGGACAAGTACTGCTTCTGGACGAACTTGCGCTCCAGCGCCAGCAGCTGCGCGGTGGTGAAGGGCGTCCGCGGCTTGCGGTTGTTCTTGTGTTTTCGGAGGGTGCAGGGTGGAGGGCTGGGGGCGCCTGAGAGGAAAGAGAAGCACAAAATGGGCGCTCAAAGGCCGACACCGCGCCTCCATCTCGACGCCGACAGACCTCTGCAAAGGCCGGCTGCGTCCCCGCTTGGTTCCAGCGAGACCCCAAATGCCGCCCGGGTAACCGAAGCAAGGGCCGAGGCGGCAGGGGTCGGGGCAGGGTGGGCCGCTGTGGACTCAGGCTCTGCTCCCCAAACCCGCAGTACCGCGCCCAGGGCAGGACGAGGGCTCTGGCCACTGGGAAAAGCTCGGAGCGCGGGCGGGAGATCGCTGCAGGCTGAGCGGAGCTGAGGGCTCCAGGCCGACTTCCGACGTCTCAGGGACGCGCAGGGTGGGAAGGGTCTGCTCCGCAGGAGAGGCCCCGATCAGAAAAGCTTGGGGATGGGGGCCGGGACAGAGCCTGCCTGGCGTGAGCGGCTGCTAGGCGCAGGCGCTGCGGGGCTCGGGTGGGCTGTTTTCTTTCTTTGCATTCAGGCCGGGCGCGTTAGTGGCTAATTACTTCCAAAGTTATGAACGACAGCACCCTTCCCGACCCGTCTACCGACCCCGGGCTGGGTCGGCTCCTCCCAGGCGAAGCTGGGCACTTACGTGCGGGGCACGCGAGGGCGGCGGGCGGGAACCAGAGCCGGGTCTCCGCCGCACCCCGCGGTCTCTCCTCCCCCGGCTCTGCGGGCTCCGAGTCTGGCCCGCGCTCTGCCTCCAGCAGCGATTCAACGCTGAAGGGTAGTGGACCCAGCGCCGCGCTGCCCCCGCCGCGCGCCCGGAGCCCAGGGGGGTTCATGTCGAGCGACACGGGGGCCATGCGTGGCGAGGCTGGTGCACGGACCGCTGGGCAGGGTGCGCGGGGAGCATGGACAGCGCACCGCACCACTGCCTAGGGTTCGGTGGCGCCCCCGCCCCCCGCACCCAATTAAAAGGTGGTGCCGCTTTCATGAGCCGAAGCCCAATCGCCGCGGCGGTGGATGTGCCAGCCTCAGCCCCGGTTGGTTTCGCTGCCCCGGGAGGCGGGTCGGACAGGGAGGGGCGGGGCCGCTGCTTTGGACCCCAGTGCCCCGGGTCCAGGTCCTCCTGGCCGAGCCCTAGCTGGGCTCTGGGTCCCGGGCGTCCTCTGCCGGGAGGCTGCGGGGTCTCTCGGCTTGGAGGAACCGACGGCGGGCGCGGCGGCGTGGTGGAGCGGTGGTTGGGTACCGCCGTCGTGGTGGAGCGGTGGTTGGGTATTGGCCCTCAGTCCTGCGGGGATCCGGCGCCTTGGAGAGCTCGGCCCCCGGGCCTCCGCAGCGAGGCCCAGGTGTAACTTGCGGGCTGCTTTTCCTGCTGTGTCCCAGCCCTTGTACGAGGACGCCCGGGGCGCGCCTGCCTCTGCGGTGGACCTCTCCACGCACGCTGAAGGCCGCATGCGATGGACCCGCCCCGGGACTGGTGACTCTGCTTCTGTCCCCTTGAAGTCAGGCGAGACGCCCTAGGTCCTGGGTGGCTCTTCCGGCTCCTGGATCCGCAAAGCGTCCCCCCCTCCACCTCCCAACCCGGCCGGGTAATCGCCGCCCCTAGGGCCTCCTGCGTGTCCCAGGTCCTCGCTGGGGGCGAGTCTCAGGACGTGCAGGCACGGAGAGGTGGCAGGGATGACTTCTCACTGGCCTCGGACGGACGTCGGGCTTAGGACACAAACGCAAGCCCAGGAGTCCAAGACTGAGAGTTCAGTTCACTGTCAATCTCTGGAGCTCGCACCAGGGGGGCGGGGCGGGGGGGGGGCATCCTGAACGATGCAGTGAACCGACCCCAGAGAGGGTCTCTGGGGTCTCGGGCTAACCACAGGCCTTGGCCAGCGGGGTGGCGCATCGAGGACCCCAGCAGGGACTAGATCCCATTGGGGCTGGGAAAGCCAGTAGCCAACAGAGCCCTGTGCTCCTTTGGATTCTTTTTCCAAAACTGGACAGATCTTTTGGTTTAGAATCTTCTACCATGCTGCAGGGAGAGGTGCCACTTGGAAGCCAGGCTGAGTTTTAGACTATGTCTTCAGTTGATTTGGGGTAATGACTTTATGTCTGATTAACATTCTAGAATACCTAAACAGCAATTTAAATGGAGATGTATGATGTATATGTATCTTTTGTTTGTTTGCTTGTTTATTTTGTGGTATTGGGTATTGAACCCAGAGGTATTCTACCTCTGAGCTACACCCCCAGCCCTTTGTTTGTTTTGAAACAGGGTCTCATTAGGTTGCTGAGAGTCTGCTAAATTGCTGAGGCTGTCCTTGAATCTACAATCCTTGAGTCTCAGTCTCTCAAGTACTGGAATTACAGACGTGCTCCACCACATCTGGCTGATATTTATTTATTTATTTATTTATTTATTTATTTATTGTGGGGGGGTAGGGGATTC